>VYZQ01046739.1:0-17266 GCA_013400655.1 Mystacornis crossleyi | reverse complement strand
ATGAGGAAGGAGCAATGGATGTTGTCAGCTTTGACTTCAGCAGGGTGACAAAGTCTTGCACAGCGCTCTTCTGTCCAGGTCATGGTGTTACAGTCTAGGTGGTAGAAAAACTGAAAATTCTAATGGTTTCAGTCAATTTTTCAGTCAATTTTTGGGTGTTTTCAGTAGTACCCCTTCTGCAAAAGGCCTTTATACTGTCCCATATTCCAGTTATTCCTACCTCTACAATTAACATCAGGAACTTAACTTTTTTCTCTAAATGTTCCGTTTCAGATGTAATGATATGAAATAGCCTACTCTGCCCTGGTGAACAAGTCATCCCTCCTCACTCCTTGTCTCACTTACTATTGATAGCTTTTGGGGGTTTTGTTGGTTTTTTTACCTCTGTTGCCTTCTTTCTGAGTTAAATGTCATTATTATATACTCTGGTTCCACTCAGTGTTGATTCGTGCAACACATTGGTAGCATGCTCTTTTGCAAACTGCTGTGCTGCTTAAGCAGTAATTAAAGTCTTACCCCCTGAGGTTAATTTTTCCCTACACCAGTTTTTCCATTGGTGTTGTACTGCGGTAGACACCTTGGTCTTGTCGGATGCAAGTTTGTGTCATCTGTATTGGCAGAAAGAACTATTAGAAAAGAGACTACAGTTTCTCAAAGCTCTCTCTCCAAATGTTTTGGAGTATGTAACATTCATATCACAAAAAGATGATTCCATGTCCAAGTCAGCTTGGAGGGGAGCTTCAGGAGAACGGGTCTCGCAGGCTGGCCACCAGGGTCTCCTCAGTTTTTAACACAGTACTTCAAATACCTATAAGTGCTTAAACTTAGGTTTGTATTCATTACATATTCAAGATTTGATGCAATGGTAAATTTTTTGCCTTTTATCTACTTAAAAAGTGCATCTAAACATTCCTTTAATTTTGCAATTTTCCTTGATTTTAATTCACATAGAATAAAGGAACAAAGTATTCATGAATATCTTATTAAAACTGATTATAAATTAAGATTAACTTACTTAAATTTCAGTGTACTGTGGACCTTTATAATCATTTACACAATATGTAACAGGATTTTTTTTAAGAAAACAGTTCTCTTCTGATGGCCCGTCACAGTAAAGAAAACGCAGTATTCATATAATTCAGAAATGCCTCTTTAGATGCTTCAGCTTTGAAGGGTTTTCACATTTCATTTTCAGTCTGAACTGTAGCAGCATCCACATTTATAAATGTCAGCACGGATTTGTCTCCAAAATTAATTTAATTATCTAAAAATCAAAAGTAATGTCACACCTTCAACTCTTACCTAATTCGCAAAAGGCAACGTAACTATCCTGGCCAGAGTCTTCCAAACAAACTGTGGCTCTTGGATCCAGTTACAAGTATTATGTACCCTAGAGTCTTAGTCTTCCTTTTCTTGTCTTAGCAGATTTGGTGGCTATATAATAATGTATTTAAAAATGTGTTTTAAAAATACCCGTATCACAACATCTAAAGGAAAGAATACTTTAGCATCTCAAAGTATATGAGTAGCCCATTTGAAAAATTGGTTGACAGACAGAACAAAAATTGTACTTTTTTTTTTTCTGCTTCCTGAAAGACCAAATGCAGAGATGTATCACATCACTGTCACAACGGATCATTTTAATTGTGGTGCTCAACAGTGATGTGGTACTGTTATGATTGCACGATAAAAGGCTTTTCTGATACCTTCCTATTTTTAACTTTCAGTGACATTTGAAGGAAATCCTATTTTTTTTAAAGCAACATTTTTAACAAAGTGAAAATGAAAAGAAGATCTTGACTATGTTGGTTTTGTCTGAAGATTTGGGAGGACGGAGGAAGGAAAGTACATGAACTGGATTTAATTAGATGAAAGCGTTGCTTAAATAAGAATGAAACAGACATTTTTTTCTATCTGCCTTTACTATCAACAAGCAATCACAGAGTTTTAAATAAGGGAGAGGTAATGCATCTTCCCAGTCTTGCCCCATGAACAAATAAGCATAAATTGGCCATCAATAGAATAACCTTGAGGTTAGCAGGAATGTCTTAGCAGGGCACTTGAACACGTTAACGTATGATGTTCCATCTGGTCCTGTGTTTTTCTGCTAAAGGAGATGAGAGTTTATTATCCCACTCCCATCTTGGAAAGACAGTTCTCCTCCCTCTTAATTGACTTCC
Organism: Mystacornis crossleyi; assembly: GCA_013400655.1. Lineage (NCBI taxonomy): Eukaryota > Metazoa > Chordata > Aves > Passeriformes > Timaliidae > Mystacornis > Mystacornis crossleyi. The sequence continues at coordinate 15,086 of VYZQ01046739.1, read as the reverse complement.
TTCCCTCCCTCCCTTCCTATGTGCCCTGAAGCCTCTCTGCTGCTCTAGCTGGTATAGTAAGAACTTGCCTTTCCTGTCTCAATCCATCTCAACCATTGTGCAAAGGAGTAAATCACAGCAGAAACTGTCTACCTCTGAACTCCTTGTGGGTGGCTCAACATTTTATTTAAATAAAATTTGCAGGACTTTTAGTACTTTAAAAATCTTACTTCCTGCTGGAAATTCCTTGTAAACAGACCTTACTTTTCCTGAAAAACCTTATTTTTCCTGAAAGCTGTTTTTAGAATTATGAAAGTTAAGAAGATGCAAAAGCCTTTATAGGAGTCTGAGATGCAGTAAAATGAGGCTGGATACATGAATAAGTAAGATCCATAGTGGGAGGAGATGCTAAAAAAGCTGTGGGACATGTGTTGCAAATAGATCAATGTAAGGACAGTCCTATTTTCTCCTGAATTCTCATAAAGTTTCCTGGAAAAAAATGCTGTTGTCAACTGACTACCACTGTGGTAGAAAAAAGCTGTTTCAAAATCCATCTGTACCTGTAGCTTGCTGATATTACAGATAACAACACAGCAATCTCCAGATTAGTCCCTTGAGCCACTCTTGTCTGCAGGCTGCATCCAGAGTACAGATATTGTGTAGCTGTACCAGCAGGGGTTCTGCACCAGGTTTTCCTGCTGTCTTTGGTGGGTTTTGGCTCAGAGTTTTACAGACCAAATGTAAAAATATCCTTTCTTAATTTATTCATTCGCCTTTGAAATTTTCTGTAAAACTGTTGATGTTCTCATGAGAGTAGTAATTGCTACTTCCTGGACTGACAAGGAAGTCTCCTAAACACACCAATGCAAACTGATGCTGTTCTTAGATGTGGGATTCATTCGCTTTTACATCAGGTACAGTCTGATGAAGGAGCTGTGTCTGACAGGCACAAAGGAAGCAATGGGGTAAGGGATCCAGTCCAGCTTTCTGAGTGATGATAAGGCAAAAGACTGGGCTCAGACTGTTTGTATTTTATTTTAATCAGTATTCCTTCAGACACTCATGCTCACTTTACCTGTCAGTAACGCAGCACTACCGAGACTGAAGATGCTCTGTGTTGTAATAGAGGTCACAGGCATTTTCCTCTTTCCTTTTTGTTACTGATCATGATTCTCTGTTGTCCCTGCCTGGATTCCCAGCAGCCTGGCCTCTAATACACTCCTTTCCTCTTTGCAGGCCTACTGATTCCTGGAGGCTCTTGCTCTGCTCTACAGCCTGTACATGAGAAGGCAGGAGGCAGAAACGAACAGTCAATCTGACATGTAGTAACCCAGTCTGCACAAGTTTGGAAGTAAATCCCACAGAATCTCTGAATGGTTAAGGTTGGAAGGGACACCACCCACAGGGAGATTCAGGAGGAGCAAAAGATGTAAGTATTCAGCTCCCAGTCTTGTTTTCTAAGATTTGAAGCTCTTTCCGAGAGAGTTTCAAGGCTGAAATATTTCCGGGAAAGTAAGTTCCTTGCATTCACACTAGCTTCCTCCTGCTGTAGCTTTGACATGGTAGATTGGTATGTCCTTCATTTGCATATGCCAAAGATCATTTGATCATTCCTGCATTACATCAAGGCTGGTTAAGAAATGTGTGGAGTGTAATGCTTGTTATGACACTTAGAGCTGAACTGTCCTTGGCAGTTTCTGTATGTGCTGTGCAATTTCCATATACCTCTGAGGAAAAAAAATGAAAGAGAGAGAAAGAGAGAGACTGATTTTCTGACAGGATATCTAGGAAGAAAAGTGTTATATGAATCAAGAGGAAAAAGACCTTTTTTTTTCAAATACAATATGATGAGGTTGATATTGGACTCAAAAGGCATGATTGGGGTCTCACCTGTTCATTTTACACTGCCTCCAACTGAATTACACATCCTTGCTGCTAGTAGAAGTGTAATCAGGGCCAAGACCTTGAGAGCCAGAAGACTGTTGTAGATTGTCCATGGTTGCAATCAGATTATTGTTTAGCTTTCCAGGAGTATTAATATTTTTTATAAATTTAAGGCTGAATTCTTTGGCTTTCCCAGTTCTTTCACTTTCCCTCCAGAAGGATTATATAAATGCAGCTAAATAGAATGGCTTGTACTCAGCTCAGCTATTGAAACCTCTAATAACTTTATTTTATATGAATAGTTTTATGAACAAATCATAAACCAATTTGTGCCCTTTCATCCTTTTTGAGAAAGCAAGAAATGGAATATTGCAGATGTTAAGGTATTTGTGCCTTCCCTTAAGTCAACTGCTTTAAATGTTTGAAGTATGGTAGACTTCAAATGCATGTTATTTTGTCTCCCCAGTCACTAGTTGGCAGTGAAAGGCTTTAAGAAAAGCATCATGAACTTCAGTCACTAGAAGTCAAGTGTACTAATATTTTGTAAACTGCAGGCGCAATTTGAGAGGACATTGTTCTGAAAACAAACTTCAGAGGCTGAAAGAAATCTCCCACCTATAATTACAAAGCCTGATGTTCATTAATAAGGAGATGACTTCAGTCAGCCCTTTGAGTATTTTGTAAAGATAAATCTACAGCCTTGTACAGGATACAAAATCTGATACTCCTCAGTTTTGTTGGAAAGTTTTCTCTGCCAGCTGATGTCTAGAGGTTTTTTTTGAAGGAACCTCACTTAAAATAATAAGTTTTGTCATAAGATATTGTTTACATGGATAAATATGTATCGTTATAGTTTAAGGGGAATTCTCAAAAACTCTTATGTTAGTAGATGTTGTTGTATATATTGTTGTTTAACCATTTGTATTTCTACTTCATATGTACTTAGAAAATAACAAAACAGGAACAAATTATACTTTCTTTTCTTTGGATTAGAAGTTCAGTGCATTGTTTCTGGTCTTGATGTAGTCATGCTCTTAAAAGACAATATATACTTGCTTAGGTGTGGGGTTTTTGTCCTGATTGCACTTCTTCTGAAGTCAATGGATGTTAGTGGTATTAACAACTGCTTTTCACAGTCCTTAGGAGGGATCTGGAAATTCATTGCACAATCTTGGTAATCTGTAGTTTACAGTTTATGTATTACTCAGTACACCACAAGGGTGGTATAATTGCTTTTTCTGGGCAGTTTACTTTTGCTTTGGTTTTGGTGTTAGTGGTAAGTTGCCGGAGTCTTTTATTTGCATTACCAATGATCAGACTCAATTCCTTCCTGAAAGAATGAATTCAAATTAAAACAAGATAGAGAAAATTGGGAAAGTTGTTATTTTATAGTTTAAGGGAGCTCCATTCTAGTAGAATCCAGCAGCGGATGCTTTCTGGTTTGTGTCCAAGGTTTTTCTCATCAATAAGGGCATTAGTGCATACCTGTGATACAAAGTCAGCAAGCAGACCTAAAACTGGATATGAATGCCATACTTCTCATCCACAGTGCCCTCCACAGCAGTCTCCCATCAGTTTCAAAAGCTGTTTGTTTTAAGTGTTATTGTAGATGACTGTATGTGGCATGAACGAGATTTCTAGGATGAGTTGCATATACCTCAAGGCTGTCTGGATACTTGTAGCATAGAGAAGCTGCTAATCCAATGCCCACAATGTGTTTTTCATGGAGGCTTAGAGCAGATACAAAAAGCACAAGCAAAACCTGCAGTGTTCCTGCACCAGCAAACAGACTTACACAAATTAATAGGCTACAAGCCCTAGTAGGTCTCTTACAGTAGTCAGAGGCTGAAGAGGTATGTGTCAAGGATTCCCAACACCATCTGTCATGCAAGAATGTCTCACACAACTTCTTTTCAGTCACGGCAGACACTTGCTGGAGGCATGAAATCTCTTTTGGGGTTGTTCAGTTTTTTATAAATGCTTTATTCTTCCCTAAGAGTGATGAAGAGTATTCCCAGACCAATTGTTTTCTAGTTTCTAAAAAAAGAACTTTGCTAAAGAAGATTTCCTTCCCAACACTTCCATTAACATTTGATAGGATCTCTTAGGATACTATGCACATATTTAAAGAAATCGGAAAATGGCAATAAATCCTTCATATTTTCATATATATTTTCATATGTACAGTAGACATTCTCAGACAAATTGCTTGGTCACTTGGTGTCCTGGTTTGGACAGGTGTCTACTAAGGAAGGCAGGAGTCCCCCTCCCACCCCGGAATGGAAAAAATGGTACCCCCTTCCTCCCGAACTATTGTAATNTCCCTCCAAACGCCAGGAGAGCAATGAGTCCCAAGCACTCTACCCCACCTCTTTTTTTCCAGTTCTAAATCTCGAGATGTCTCTGCTCCCCCACCTGAGAAGACGCCACCAAGACCAAAAAAAAAAGGGACAATTGGGCCCCTCCCTTGTGGCTGGCTAGGTCCTTTGTTTTTCTGAAGTACTCAGCAATCGTTTCTTAACATGGGGAAAAATTCCTTTGAGAGGAGAAGAAAAGAACACATACACACACAAAAAGAAAACCTCCTCAACCCCCAACACTTGGGAATAGAGAAGTTACAAAAACTAAATATGAAGCCCTGACTTGCACAGCACAGTGCCAGCTCATATTTAGGAAGTGTACAGGACACCTGTAGTTACCCAAAAGACTGTAACAGAAGAAGGAAGACAAAGGAAAAGTGATGATTTTAATCTATCTTATTCAGGATTTATTTCTGCAAAAGAAATACATCAAAACAGTGCATTAAATCCATGAAAATTAAATGGCATATTATAAATTTGAGAGCTCTGAAACATTTTTGATGGGTCTGCCTAGCCATAAAAAATCCCATCCTGGATTTCTAATCTTAAATCAAGGAGGCCATTTTATGAAAACGAGAAAGAGTTCCTAATATGTAGCTGTAAGTACTTCAATGTGCTCCACCTGACACTTCCCTAGGATCCCAGTCACAACAGACACTTGCTGCTGGTTTTCAAAAAGCTTAAAAAGTAGATTTGTTCCCTGCTCTGACATGTCTAGGCAGATGAAGAGCAAATAAATTGAGGTCAATATGAAATTAGTTTTACATACTGGATATGTGCTGTTATGTTTCTCTATGCAGTTATTGTATATGCCATCTGTGGCAGCAGTCAGCAGCATTTTACTAGGAGGGTGTCCATCTCCATGGAGCCTTGAGGCTCTATGGCCAAGACTGTTCCTATTGCCAGCAGCGTGTTGGTAGCAGACGTTGATTGGCTGTGCCCTGTTTCTGAAGGCAGATGTTAAGCACTACCTGTGCCAAGATCAGCACTTAGAAGCATCGCTAGTAACTGACAACCCTTTGATTTTGAGCCCTTTGAGGCTGGCAGTCCAACTAGTTTTCCATGCACATAAGCCATACCTTTCCAGATAGGATGAAAAGATTCTCTGGGAGACTGTGTCAAGAGCCTTACTAAAGGCAAGGTAAATGACGTCCACTTTCATACCCTTATTTACTGAACCAGTCATCTCTTCACCTTTGTCTCCTTCATTTGTCCAAAAATGATATTCAGGAAGATTTGCTGCATTTTCTTCTCAGGAACTGAGACAAGACTGACCAGGCTGTAGCTTCCCAAATCTTTCTTCATCAAAGGGGAGTGATATTTGCCAAAATGGCCTCCTGCCATGCCTTCTCAGCTTAGTGCTCATTGGAAAGGACTGCTGTCTATGTTTTGAGCTTGCCCTGGGACGTCAGCCATTTTCTGTTCTCTGTCTTGTTAAAAGACATACGAGATACTATTGAGATCAGTAACACTGTTCACCTGTTTAAAAATGGACAAGATATTAAATATATGTTCAGTTGAGGTGATGAAGCACTCCCATTTTAAATGGCAACACAACAGGTATTAGCTAGAAGATACCATATTAAAAAATTTTGTATCTAATTTTCAAAAAACAGATCAGAGACACAAATTGAAATGTTTTCCATGTTTTGAGGAAAACTGATCTTTTGAGCCCAGCTTTGTTCCTTAGATCTGTGTCTAGTCAAGGCTGGGAATACTTCATTTCTGAAAGTCATAGCAGAGGGAAAATTAGTTTTAGGCAGTTTCAGACAATCCACCAAGCTTTCCCTAACTGGATTATTTGTATTAATGGGGGCCAGGCCTTCTTGAAATCATGCAGCCAATATTTCACCATGAGAAATTTCAGTGGGAATAGTATAAAGTTTTAGCTCATCTAATTCCAGATTTAATTCTTCTTCCAGTTGCTGATGATACTTCCTAAAGTTGCTAAATGCTTCAAGAGCAAATATTTGTAGCTACATGAAGCTCCTGAATGTTCTTAAAAAATATCAGCAATACTCCTCTGCAAAGAAGGGTAAATTTATTTCATATTATAAAATTTCATCCTTTCAAGACTTCAGAGCATAAAAAGAAAATGGAAATAAAGGAGTTCCTAACTGATAAGGGAAGCAGGTATGCTATTAAGGATGAACACTGCATATTTTGCATGCAGTTTATTTAAAGTATATACAGTTATTGGTCTTTTCCCTGGGAGCTGTCTAATGCGTGTGGAATTAAAATGTCATCAGGAATTTTTGTTTGTGTCTGCTTAGCTTTTTCCTTCTGCTTCCTATATTGATCACAGATTTCACACTTGGCTGCCTTTTAACTTCAAAAGAAACATTCCCTGAACCATATGTAAGGTATCACTGTTTTGGAGGTTTGCCATTTGCAAAATTGTTTCCATCTTTCCTGGATTTGGTCAAAACGGTTTGGCAACGAGCATTTGATTTATGTACTTATCCCATATATTTCAGCTTAGTAGGTCTTTCCCCTCTTTTTATCACCCTTCTTGGTGTATTGCACAAGTTTCTGCTGCAATCCCCTGTGCTGTGACAGCAGCTCGCTGTGTGCTACCCGAGAGGTCTTTCACAGTGTTACAGCCTCCTGATCCTGCTGTGTGAGAAGTCATGTTTGGGGACTTGACAGCAAAATGAGATAGCTTAAATGCATTGTTTTCAATATATGGGCATAAGATGCAGAGTTTTATACATTCTATATAGGGTCAAACCTGCCAGAAATGTTAGTTTCCACCCAAACTGGGAGCTGTTTGAAGTTCATCTGATTATCTGGAATGCTGTCATGGATGATGACAGATTGTTTCAGCTCTGTTGAAGTCATTGTTCCACACTGCAATTATTTTCAAATTTAAAGTAGGAAAACAATTTTCTATGTAGGCATGGTGTGTTTCTTTATTATTACTATCATTTAGAAAACACGGTTCTTGGTAAGTCTTGCAAAAAGCCAGTTGTCCTGATGCCTTATGTTTCAACTTTTATATTTTTTCAATTTCTATATCACCTAGTGTGTAACTCTGAAGTTCCTTGCAGCTTGCTAGCTGCTCTCTTAGGCCCGGTAGACACAACAAAGCTTCTCTGAGCTTGCTATTCAAGGACACTCAGGCTGTCCTAGGCTTAAAGGTGTAAACTATAGCTGCAAGAGAGGTGGAGAAATTGAAGAAATTACATCATTAGCTAAAGTTTTAATTGGTGAATTTATGCTGATATGCAAATGGACCAAACCTATAAAAGTGTGAAGAACTCGTGACTTGTCGTGCATCTTGGGGTCCATTTTGGAAGTAGCCTCTGGCTCCCCAGGGTGTACCTTTGAAGACCTTTCAAATAAATACCTACCTTTATTCTCTTACTTCTGTCTAGTTTCTGTTTCTAGGTAGCCGGACAAGGCATCAGTCCTTGAAAATTTTTATCTGGTTTCCACAATATTATTGCTTTGACCAGTTAGAGTACAAAAACCTTGCTCCCATATATATACTTTCAACTTTCATAGCTTTATTTTAATTTCTCTTCAGATATCTGTAATAGAATGGCAATAGTCTTGCGAGGTAGATGATTCCTTGTAAAGAAAGAAAATTTTCCTGGAGTAAATTGTAACAAAGCAAAATCATATTTTAAATTTTTGTCTAGGTTTGTCCTGCTGTATTATTCATGCTCCTGCAGTAATATTTGTGGGTCTCTAATATCTAGTTACCACTTTAACTTTTGCCTGCATACCCCTCTTTCTTTCAAAGATTTTTGGAGGAGTGGGAACCATTTTCCTACATCACATTACAGAACATTCATGTGACTTTTGTCACCAAAACACCCTGAATTTTTGGTTAAAATGAATGAGAAATTTTTCAGTGGTGCAGTTGTTTCCCAGCAGAAAATACCCATTCTGTGACTCCAAAGATTTAATTTGATAGAGACTGATTTCATCTACAGTATTTTTAACATTGCCCAAGTGTCCTGAGCATAGGAGCAAAGCAGAAAGGCTCACATGGAAGCCTACATAAATGGCAGATGTGTAGAATTCCCAAAGACCATTCAGTGGCACAGTCTTTGTGCCCTCCCTAAATGCATTTGCAGGAATCTGTGCGGTGATGATCCAAGCAAGAGGCCCCTCCAGCAGCAGATGGAGCTCTATGTTACGCTTTCTGTGTGTGACCCAAAGCGGGTGTATGTCGACATGAGCGACTCATTGCAGGCACATGCGGAAGTGATTCGGAGCTTGGTTTTTGACCCACAAACATGTATGTAAATACAGATAACACTTCCGCAAATCAGGAAGACATTTGTGGGGCCCTGATGAAGAAATTGTCTCTAGAAGTATGCTTAGAGGAAATGATGTTAGAAATTTGGTTGAAAGAAGAAACAGAAAGGAGTAATGAAATTGGTGAGATGTAACAAACAGAACTGAGAAAAATACTAACATTTATATCTATATCTATATCTATATCTATATCCGTATCTCAACATAGTTGCCATTGTAATAATTTGGTAAATAAGGAGCTGCATAATTCTGTGGCACTGGGGGAAGATTGCTGTACTTCTCCCTCTGCACTGCTTGTTTGTATTCGTCTTCTTCAGAGGATTTGTATATTTTTCTTCCCATAAAGTAGTGCCACATTGAGTGCAGACAGATCTCTGCCATCCAAACGCACCAGCAGATCAAACAGTTGTCTCATATTCCTTTATTACTCCGTAGAGTATCTGCTGTCAAACACACACAACCCATCCCAACCATCTGTTTGCTGTTCAGAAATATTTTCCAGAGGTATTTCCCATATTCCTTTCTTTTCTGGATCATCTGGAAACTTCATTGTCAGTATCTAAAGTACCTTTCAATGAAGAAGTTCTTATTTTGTTTAGGTTTGTTTGTTTTAATTTCAGTTCTCATTCTCCCTCCGAACTTATTTTATGCCCTTTTCTTCTGCCCAGGCACACTAAGGTGCATTTTACAGCAAAGAGAAACCCACTATAACAGAGCCTTATTACACGTCATACTCTACAACAATATGATTTTCTTCACAGTTGTGTGTACAGAAAATGGGCAAAAAAACAGATAAAGAAGAAAGTTTTGATGTTAAGAATGCAGATCCCATCCTGAGAGGGGTGGATCTGTGCAGGTCCTCATAAGTTAGTGCAAACTCACTGTCCATTTACTTTTGAATGAAGTCTATTCCCTCTAGCAGTGGGTGTTACAGACTGATCTAATTCGTTGCATTCACTATGTTACCAAGTGTCTCCTTGATAAATTAATAATGTGGTTCTTAAAGATCTAATTGATATTACTGTAAAAGACCACATTTTAATTAGGGATACTATAATTGCTTCAAGAAAGATACTAGTTCATGTAATTAAGACATGAACTTAGGAACTATTGTACTTATAGTATATAAATTTCACAGTTATGTATTTTTAACTCCATTTGAACAGTGTTTTGTTGGTTTTTTCTTAAATGCACTACTACTTTTTCTGCGAAATCCATGGTCATATAATTCCTTCTTTTTGCTCCTCTTCCCTTCTCCTTGAAGGAAAATAAAACCAGAATTTTTGGTTTTATGCTGAGGCCTTCTCAACTGAACCATGAGATGAAGGCTGATATTATTGCCCTTCCACTCCTTGGTATCTTTAAAAGACAGAATGGTTTTGACACTAAAGCCCATCAAAAACCTTACTTTTAATTTTAAAGTCTTGGTTGCAAAAATGTGTTGACTAGCATATCTTAAAAGTTTGGTATAGATGAAGAACTCATGCTTAACACACATTTAAATGCCCAAAGTGAGCTCTCGGGATCGGTCTTTCACCCACATCTGGTGAGTCCCCCAGATAAAGACCCCTGCCTCTGCTTCCTAAGTGTGATTTCCTCTATTAACATAAAAGGTATTCCCTGATGTAATTGCAGAGCAGATAGCTCTTAAAATAGCTTAGAGTAGTGTGCAGAAGTAATAATTTACTACAGTCACTTACTGTAGAGTGTGTCAAGGGAGAGGGGAAACATCTTTTCTTTAATTTTGCATTGACATCTACTGTGGCTGCACTAAGGAACCACAGCCCACTGTAGACTCCCCAGCCATACCCAACTGCAGTCCTGTTGGGCATAACAATGGATTATAACAGAGCTTCCCAGCAGGCTCGATGGTCTGATTAAAATGTTACTGCTGTTGTCTGTGTTATAACATAAATTGGGGAACTCCCCCCTGGCCAGAGTGCCAGGAGCCTTTGCAAATTGTGCTTGACAACTGGCCCGTTGGAATCGTTCAGCCCGAATAATCAGAAATGCCAACTTCTGTGCAACTTTGGAGTGCTTCCTAACTGACCTATTTTGGTTGGACAAAATATAGAATCAGTAGCTGTGCTCTGCTTGTACTGCAATATAGTTTATTTGCAACAAAAATGTGCAAATCCTTTTCCTTCTTTTATTTTATTAAAGGAGGAACAAGATGAGCTTTGGTTTTCACTTGTTAGGAACAAAGCTAACTGGACACAGTCAGAATTTCAATGTACTGGAACAATGCAACTTATACCCAGATCTATTCTTGGCTTCAGCACTTGTGACAAGACCTGGGGACTGAAACCAACTGCCTCAATATAACCACACGTAAAATGAACTTGCTTGAAACTGTGCTTTCAATAAGATAGTAGAAATAAAGTAATTAAATATTCATTTCCTTATTGTTGGAATGCTTCATGGATTAGTGCATTTGGGAGTTTGGGAAAAAGGTCTTCTTTTTCAAATAAAAATGTAAGAAAAACAGAAGAATAGAAGAGTTTCGGATGTCAGATGCCTGTGACTAATTAGTAGTGTGGTGTTGTTCAACCAGCATTACCCAACATCATTTGTGTCATCTTTACTAGTAGTTTCAGATGAAAAAGAAAAGAAAAGAAAAGAAAAGAAAAGAAAAGAAAAGAAAAGAAAAGAAAAGAAAAGAAAAGAAAAGAAAAGAAAAGAAAAGAAAAGAAAAGAAAAGAAAAGAAAAGAAAAGAAAAGAAAAGAAAAGAAAAGAAAAAGCTAACATGGGAACGAACTGTGTTCTCATCCCTAGAGAAAGGGAAGAGCAGACAATTTCTCAAAGGGAAAGGAGGGGTAAGATGTTGAATACAGCCTTAAAAGGACCAGCTGATACGTAGACATTTCGATGTCAAAGGAGGAAGAAAGAGGATGAAGAGCAAATAAACAGTAATAATAAAGGTATCAGTTAATGTCATGTTCTGAAACCAAACAGGCTCTAGGACTGACAGTAGAATAGTCTTGACTGTTCATGTTAAATGTAAACTCTTTATGGGTTGTCACAGAAAATAGCCATTTTTTCCTGATCATGAATTGCAGATTGTTACAGGTGCAGCCTGTAACAAAAGTCCATGATTTTTCTATTGCACTGCTTAGTGTAGGGGATACAATGATTAACATGTATTAAGAGAAAAACAGCCTACCCTGTCAAGGGCAAAAGCAGCTCAGGTTTTGCTATAAAAGGTTTGCTACAGGTAAAAGTCCATCTTCCCGGCCCTTGCTCCGGCTGCCAATAGAGTACTCCTGTAAGAAACTGTCATTACTGGAAGATGTGTTAACACCTGCAAAATGTAGACATAGATTGCCAGTCCGTGTTTGTTCTGAACTACAAAAGTATTGCGGTCAGAGCTGTGATTGCCATTCACTGGGAGGCACCATAATGATACCGATTAGTATCCACTAGCTTGGAATCATGACATGGTCATGGTGCAGGAGTCTCCAGACTTCTCACACTCCTAAAGGTGTGTTTTGAGATTATTCTTCATCCCTGGGGGTTTCAGTTCAGCACTTCTCTTGGACGCTATTTTTTTTTCCCCCCAACATGGCAACCGCTAGTTCATGAAGTCTCCTCAGCAATCATGCACACTACACTGGAATATTTTGTATCTGCTGACTTGGTCTAAATGACATTTTGCAGAACATGCCCACACTACTTCCCTGTGCTGATGCACAAATGTTTTATGTTAACTGTCTTCCTAAAGTGATAATCCTTAAAGTTACTGCTGTTATCTCCACACAGTGTCTTGGCATGACCCGTTTGTGTTTTTACTTTCCATTTGTAAAATTTTGGAAGACAATTTTCTCATTTGTTACTGTTTTAAGGCACGTAGAGCTGACTGTGCCACACCAGGAACAGATACTGCACAAATGTGTTGCTGCTTAAGGTCCTGTCTCTGGAGAGACTCTTTGCCTCCAGGTGCTGGGTGCCGTCGATATTTGCCACCTGCCAGCTCATGCCACAGTTCGGCTGGTTGTGAGCTCCAAAGGGTTAACAGCAAGCCAGCGGTGATGCTGTAGTCCTCCAGGGCTGCCAGCACGCCGCACTGTTGTTGTGTCGGATCAGGGGGCTTTGAAGGAGGCTGTGCAGGCTCCAGCAGCTGCCTCAGCCACGTCTGGCATTTTGGGTCTCTGCTCCTAAACAACATGGATGGCGTAGCAGGTAAAACGATTGACTGAAACACACACTGGGAACGACGCTATGTTCTTCCCCTCCCTACCACATCCAGAAAAAGTACGGTATCTGAGAAAGAGCCCTCATCTCCTCAGAAAACTAACACAGCGTGTCAGGAACGTGTGCCCTTGGGGCGTGGAGGGNGGGGAGGGAACAAAACCCTGTTTGACAAACAACCCTCGTCCTGACTGTATTGGTGAAAACAATGCAGGTAAACCCAACTGCCCTCTGCCCTACTTCTCTTCTGCTGTAAGCAAATAATTCTCCAGCAAAATAACCAGAGGGAGCACTTTTTCCACAACATTGCTATTTTCTAAAATCTGCATTGACTTTGTCCTTACATTGACATTGCAACCATCTGGTACGAGCGGTTTGCTATGAAGTGGGGCAAATCCACCCTCTAGCTTCTAAAGAAGTACTCTTAGTGAACCATGCTAGATTTCACTTTTATTTTTAAAAAGGCTATGCACATTAAATTGGGAGAGATCAAAAGCCATTTGGAAATGTCAGAGGTGGACTTCAGCTCCATTTGTAGGCATGTAGTGTAAGTTCAGGTATTTTTATGGATTCTGTCTCACTTGTTACCAAAACATCTGGCATATTTAGCCACGTAAAACCTTTGCAGGATTAAAAAGGAAAAGAAAAGAAAAGAAAAGAGAAGAAAAGAAAAGAAAAGAAAAGAAAAGAAAAGAAAAGAAAAGAAAAGAAAAGAAAAGAAAAGGAGAAAAGAACAACAAAAATTACCCGCCCCAAAATTGTTATTTTCTAGGTTGAAAACCAAGGCACAGAAATGGGTGAATCCAAAGTAACAAAAACATCTGTGTGTAAGTTATCATCCTAAATCTCTGGATTACCCTTCTACTTGGGAATCTCCCAAGTTACTGACACCCATGATAGGAAATCCATATTTTCTTGGTTACATAGGTGTGTTTTTTCTTCTGCACATCTCTGTTACACAGAATATACTAAACTTTGGGATAATCACCAAGTGAGGCATGCAGCAGGCCAAGGGCAGAGCTGAGACAATGACCTATATATTCTGGGATTCATCATTCTTATGTCATCAGCCAGAGTGTTTGGTAGCATCTCAGAGCAAGGGCTCTGCTCCAAAGTGCCCCACTGGCATGCCTTCCTCTGGGAGGCTCAGTAAAGGAGGTGGGAAGCTTCTGCCACATCTTCCGGTTTTAGTGGGAGAAAGAAAGAAAGAAAAAACCCACAAAGATGGCCCTACCAGATGAGGCTGAAGGGTGACATTTCTGCCTATTAGACGGTCTGGTAATGGATGTTTAGGGAAACATAATAAACAAGGTAAATATGCTCTTCCTATGATATACCTTTCCATCTTCTAACAATAGGTAATGAGGGATTTTNAGAAAGAAAGAAAGAAAGAAAGAAAGAAAGAAAGAAAGAAAGAAAGAAAGAAAGAAAGAGAGAGAGATGGGCTTAGAGATGGGCTTATCAGATGAGGCTGAAAGGTGACATTTCTGCCTATTAGAGGGTCTGGTAATGGATGTTTAGGGAAACATAATAAACAAGGTAAATATGCTCTTCCTATGATATACCTTTCCATCTTCTAACAATAGGTAATGAGGGATTTTTAGATTTGTGTCTTACATTTATCCCATCACACTTAACAGGACTCAGTAGACCTCTCTGTGACATGAACTAGCCCTTAACCATTTTCCTTTTGGCATTCATTACATCCTGTGTCAATATATCCCACTGCTTCATTCTGCAGTCCATGGAAAATGCTTCCCTTTGTGATTTTTGAATCCTGAGGCTTAGCAATTTTCACTGGGAACCTCTTGGTTTCTTCTTTTTCTGAGAAACGGTGAATAGTTCTGCTTATCACCCAAGACACTGTAGTTATCTACTAATCTCCCTGGACTGTACTTTTTTCTGGACTGAAGGGCCTCAGTCTCTGCCTGAGCAAAGCCTTTCAGTGTTTTATCATCTTCTCTTTTGTCTACTATTCCTTGTCTAATTCTACTGTAATATTTATGGGTTAGAATGATTAGAAATAAATTCACTGTTTAGGCTGTGAGTGCACCATGGATTCATAAAGTAGCATAAAACTGCTTCCTATTACATTCTTTACACCCTGTCTGGTAATTCTCAACTTTCTGTTTATCCTTCTGACTAATGCTGGGATTCGCATGACATTTTCTAAGAAATATTCTCAGAGGAAAGAGGAAGAAGGCTTCTTAGGACCTCTGCTTCCCAAAGACAAACCAACACGGGAAGAAAACATCAGTTTGCCTTTCATGGCTTTAGCCCTTTCACTGCTGGCTGAAGTTAGCAAGCCCCCTCCTTACATCAGGATTTGGAAGGGCATCATGTAGTGAGGAATACTGCAAATCAAGAAAGACACACATGGGAAAAGCAGATGGAATTAACGGCAT
>VYZQ01046738.1:0-32058 GCA_013400655.1 Mystacornis crossleyi | reverse complement strand
GGATTTGTACAGGGGGCACTTGCTGGCGTGGTTAGGAGGGCAGTTAAAAGGAAGTGAAGGAGTTTTTTAATCTTTTCTGAAGTTTGTTGCTGCAGGGGGTTGTGGAGGCAGCAGAGGGGCAGAGCTCAGGCCCAGGGATGTGCTAAAGGAGGGCTGGGGGCAGCCTCTGAGGGAGGCTGGCAGAGCCAGGAGGCGAAGGGAGCAGAGACACTGCAGATGGCATCTCCTGTGGGCACTGCTGGGGACAGGAATCTGGGCTGGGCACACCAGGAGGGGCATGGGGGTGATTCTGAGGGCACGGAGCTGCCCTGGGGGCTGGGGCATCCCTGCCATGGAGCCAGGCTGGGAGAGCTGGGGGGGCTCACCTGGAGGAGGAGAAGCTCCAGGGAGAGCTCAGAGCCCCTTCCAGGGACTCCAGGAGAGCTGGAGAGGGACTGGGGACAAGGGATGGAGGGACAGGACACAGGGAATGGCTTCATAGATGGGATATTGGGCAGAAATTGTTCCCTGGGAGGGTGAGGAGGAGCTGGGATAGAATTCCCAGAGCAACTGTGGCTGCCCTTGGATCCCTGGCAGTGCCCAAGGCCAGGCTGGATGGGGTTTGGAGCAGCCTGGGACAGTGGGAGGTTTCCCTGCCCATGGCAGGGGTGGAAAAAGATGATCTTTGAGTCCCTTCCAATCCAAGCCAGTCTGGAATTCCTGTGCTGTTGGATACTTGGCTGAAGTTTCCTAGAAAACCAGTGATTTTAAGGAGATAAATCCCCAGCTCCCTGTGTTGTGCAGGAAGATCAGCAGATCTTGCTGCAGCAGTTTTTGGCTTTTTTCACTGATTTTTATATATTTTGGGGAAGCTAAATGAGTCTAGACAAAATAAGTGTGTTTGGAGAGAGATAAGAAGTCGCAAAGACCTACAGAGAAAATGAAAGTGCTTTACCTTAAACAAGGCAGAGGCTTCTTTTGCACATCCCAAAGTTTCCATTTCTCCTCAGAAAACCCGGAATCTTTCTTGATAGTTTGTCACCATGGAGCAGAACTGCCACTGGAAATTTTCTTTTGAGATGTTCCCAACTTTCTGGGCTGGATGTAGTGGATTTTTCTCCACTATCTGCTGGGAGAGCAGCCTTCGGGCTGACACGGCATGAATGACTGCAGTCCTGTGTTCTTAGCAAGAGTTCCTCTTTATCTACTCAAATATTTATGGCCTTGTGGAAGCTGATGAGCAGTTGTTGACTGTAGGTCTTTAGTTGTTTAATATTTTGCATTTAAATTGCTGCCTTTTTTTTTTAATTTGAATTTTTCAATGCTTTGGCTACATGTGGGGAGGAAAAAAAAGTTTCCTCAAAAGAAAACTCTCTGAATTGGACAAGGATTTGAGATTGTAAAGCACAAAAAGAGGCTTGGAATTTGTACCTCTTGTCGGATTATGGATATTCAAAAATTCTTGGGTGGGGGAGAATTTATAGGGTTTTAGTGTATATAAAATATTACTAAAGGGTTATTTTTAATTTCACTGGTGTTACTTCAGCTATGGATTTTTGCCATGAATAGGTAAAATTCCATATGATCTTGGAATATGGTTTGAGCAGAGCTTTACTAGGACTTAAACCTCTTACAACATTTTACTGGCACTTATACCTCTTATTTCTTTTGCCTTTTATATACTCAGATATGTTGGAATTAAAATGTTAAGGTGCACGAGTGACTAAAACCCAGGCTGCAAAGGCAGCAATAATCAATCCTGTAAGTTTGAATTTGGGAAGGTGGACTGGTAAACATTCCAATGTTCAAAACAACACAGAAGTTGGGGGTGTTTTTTTAGTTAACTAAATAAATTTTTAGAGGGTTTTTTTTTGATGTGTCACTGTTATCTGCAGAGGAGACAAACATTTCAGGGCTTCCCACTTGTTTAAGGTGTGGAGCTGTCCAAGCTGGAGAGGGAAACCCAGGCAGCGATTGGAGCTGACAGATGTTGGGGCTGTTCTCTCACTAACCAAAATTCTCCTTGCACGATGAGTGGCAGTGGGCTGCAGCAACAGCTTGGGGAAGGGGAGGTTCCAGTTTGTTTTCCAGGCATCACTTTGAGTTTAAGGGTTAAACCTGATTCAGGAAGGTGAGCAGCATTTGGTGCATTTTTAATGGTTACGAGTGTCCTGAGCCTACCTGGGTTTATTCCTGTTTTCTGCTAATTGGTGCATGATAATTATTTCCTTAACCGTGTCCTGCTGAAGCAGGAGCTCAGCTGGAGCCTGAGAGGGATGCTTCAGATTTGGATAAAAATGCAGGTATCCCTTCCTCAGGTATTCCTGCATCCCTTGGGAAGCAGAAAAGCTCCTCCTGCAGAGGAGGAGGGATGGGACCCTTCTCAGCAGGGCCCCCCTGATATTTGCTGTTCTGGTTTTGTTCAGGGTGACTGGGAAGAGACGGGCTGGGAGCTGTTACATGATCTGAGTGAAGGAGGTGTGAGCACTCTGTGTGTGTGAAATCATCCTGTGTGTGGCCACGGGGAGCTGGCGTGGAAGATGAGATGAATTCACATCTTGATCATCGCAAAATTCACATTTCTTGATGTGAATTTTCCTGTGTCTGTGGGTTCTTAAGGATCCTGGTCACTCCTAAGGCATTTCTCAGCATCCACTCTGTACTTTAACCTTCAGCATTTATTGCTAAAGCCACAGAAAAGTATTTTAATGAAGGCAGGGAAATATAAAGTGCCTGAGAAGAAAACAAGAGACTGTGTTAGTCCGCAGGGCTTTTCCAACAGGTGGAGTACTTACAAACCATCACTTAAAATTAGCTCAGGAACAAAATGCAACCGAGGACTGAGGTTTCTGTGTCTCTTAGAATCCATGTGGGAAGTACCTCCAGAAGATACTCATTTGTGATCCTGCTTTGGCCTGTTTTACACTGAATTTAGTGCCAGAGGTGCTGCTTTGGTTGGGAGTGAATAACTGGGATAAAAACTGCTCTAGGCTGGGGCAAATCTGAAATAGAGTTTAGGAGTTCCTGGATATTTTTTTATCCAGCTGCTGACTGGGCTTAATTTGGTTTGGATGAGTTTAATGGAATGGCACCCGAGATAATGCTGGGATAGAAGGGAGGTGCTTTGTGTTGAATGACACAAAAGATGAAAATTAACATTAAAATAACGTTCAAACGGAGTCGGGTAAAACAAATCTACTGCTTTGTCAAACAGAAAAGTTCAGAAGAATATCCTGTATTTGGCACAGAGTTTTTGTGCTTAATTTGGGGACCAGATGTGCTGATGGAAACGAATGGCTTTGGAAAATGACAGTTTTAAATTAAGGATTTTTTTTTTGCTTTTATGGACTACAAAGAGCTGAACTTAAACCCCAGAAAAAAGCTGTGGCGTTTTGCTCAGAATACATTTTGTTTAATAATTTGCAAATGTCATTTGGTCAATCTAATGGCAACCTTAAGTTAGAGGTTTTTTTAACAGCTACTGCAAGGAAGCTTTTGTGACTTTTTTTGCCATTTCATTTATAAAGCCAAGAATGGGGTAATTTTCCATTGTTGCAAGATTCCTTTGCTATCCTGCTTTCTTTTCACTCACCAGTGATTACTGTAATTATCACGGGGTAATTTCACTTTTGTATTAAGAGAAATATTCATATTCTCAACTGTGTAACAAACAAAAGCAAATGAGTAAAACTCATTTTGCTGTTATCCCAAATGATACCAGAAATGTGTTAAGGTACTTAGTGAGGTTGCCCTGTCTTATTTTAATGTGCTTTTATTTGCCTGATGACACACAGAAAAAGCTTTACGTGTCCTCTTCCCTTTTGTGAAGATATTAAAAACTCCAGAAATTTCCTTGAAAAGCAGCTGCTCCTGGCAGTTTTAGCAGTTGGGACTCTTCCTGTCCCAAAAAATAAATGAAGCTTACTCTTATTTAAATATTTGAGTGTCAAAGTGAAGTTTTTTGAGGTTTGAGGTTTCCCTCACCCGGAAAAAAACTGCAGAAAAAAATTCCTTTCCAGAATCAAGATAAATAATTCAACTAAACTTTCAGTCATAGAAACTCCTTGAACTTTTAGATCTGGGCAATATGCTAATTTTCCTCTTGGTAGATCCCATTCTTTACCCATTTCTCTCATTAAACCTGTCTGGAAATGAACTATCAGTGAGAAAAGCAGAGTGGGCAGTGCAGGGGGCTCTCCACTGGTGTTCAGAGGGGCCACTGTTGGGAATAACAATTCCATTGCTCCTGATCTTATTTCTTCTGGCTTTTTTACCATGCTTGAAGGGGCATTTTTTCCCTCAGATGATCTTTTGATACCAACACTGAGTTTATTCCTTCAGCAGGAACGTGATTTCACTGCCAGCTCTGGACAAGTTCAGGAGAACACAATTAGCTGTGAAGTCAGTTGATGTTCAGAGGGGCCACTGTTGGGAATAACAATTCCATTGCTCCTGATCGTACTTACTCTGCCTTTTTTTACCACATGTGAAGGGGTTTTTTTTCCTTCAGATGAGCTTTTGATACCATCACCGAGTTTATTCCTTCCACAGGAACGTGATTTGGCTGCTAGCTGTGGAGAAGTTTAGGAGAGCACAATTAGCTGTGCAGTCATTAGAAGCCCATCAGTGAATTTATCTGAGAGGTTGCACAGGGTCCTGCTCCAGACAGAGAGCTGGTTGGGGTGATTTAGGGAATAAGTTGCAATTAGTCCGTGGAACGATAAATCCTGGGAATTGCCGTCCCCTGCATTGGCTGTGGCCATCGATTACTGCTTAATTTATTCCATTTAAGCCAAAGCTTTGACTTTTGTGGCCCTGATCGTTTTCACTCGGTGCGTTGTGTTTCTTGGCCCAGTTAATTGCCTTTTCCCCAGCTGGGAAGGGTACCCTTGAGGCACTGAGCAGTTCCGTGGCTTGTCGTGGCAGCTCACGGTTCTTCCCATCCTTTCTGTGGAATGATTCCTTTTACACACAGACACGGTGGTCACCAGGGGGAATTGGATGTGGATTTGTGTGGTTGGGAGTGGGAGGAGTAGAGGATGAGCCACAGCAGCTCTGAGTTGGCTGCAGGCCGCCGTGGCCTTGCTGATGTCACGCTGAGCCATGTGAATCACAGCCCGGGTGAAAAAATGAAATCCCAGTAATAGCCCACAGCCAGTGGAACAGTGAGTGTGCAGGGAAATTCAGCTCGGGGAGAATATATCCATTATTCAAACCCCACCCGGTCTCAGTGCTGCCTTTGCTCCTTCTCATCCTTCCCTTTGCTGCTTTATTTGAGTGCTTCCTAGTGCTGGGAATGACTGATTTTGTAACTTGATAAGGGTGGGAATAATTTGTCACTTGTTTTGCACAGAGAGAAGCCCCTTCGGGCAGTAAAATTTTTATTGCAGCCCGGCTTGAAACTGTGTGTAATTATATTGAGTGTGTGTGTGAGACTGATCTTCCCAGCTTTGGGCGTGCTTCTCGTGTGATCACAGGGAAATTACTGCAAAAAACTGTGATTGGACATTCAGGGTCCTCACTACTGTGGTTTTTTAATGCTGGTTGGAGTTTTTTTCCTGTGACACCATGGAATTAAGATTTTGGCTTAGTTTGCCGTGTGCTTCTTGTGGAAATGAGGGCTTGGAGCCTTTGTCCAGTGCTGATCAGGAGTGAAAAGTAATTTAATTTCTTTAAATGGGAGAAAAAAACCCCAACCCAAACTAGATGCTTATTTGTTTTTTCCTGATGTTATTTGAAAACACAAGAGCAGGAGGGGGTTTTATCTGCTGAATTTCATATTCCTCATTTATGCATTGCAGTATCCTGGGAATAACCAGCATTGCAACGGAGCTACTGCTCACAGAAAATCCATTTCAGCTGCAGCTTTACCCGAGTAAGATCTACAGTGAGAGCTACTCTTTCACATGATTTAATACCAATAAAAAATTATTTTAGTAGCCCTTTGGCTTAGACAGATACAGATTTAATCGTGGGGCTGCAGAGCTTCATTCTCTGATCATCTTGTCACATAATCCAGCCAGCTGAGGTGGGAAATTGGGAAATATACTTCCACAATCTTCTTTAAATCTCCAGAATTAAACTTTAATTGGTTTGCCCATAAAGTAGACCCTCAGCTGCTGCTAATTGTTGCAGCTCCAAGCTGTAAGTGGCTGTTGTAAATAGTGTTTTACCCCACAGTAGTTCATGGAAGCCATTCAAGTGTTAATTTTTTACGCTCCTGCCGGGGCACGGTGCAAAATTTTAATTCAAGATATAAAATGCAAGCTCTCTTTTAAGATGTTCCTAAACATTTATGGCTCTGTGCATGTGAATGATCAGCAAATCGAGGCCCGTTGCTGACTGGGGTTCCTGAGTGGTCGTTGGAGGCCTCGTCCATCACGGCCCGTGAGCCCTCACAGACTGGCTCCGCTGCATAATTCCAGAGTCCCCAGCTCAGGGGGGCTGTAAGCAGATGTGGGCATGTTGGGTGATCCAGCGTGACAGCTTCAGTGGATTCTGAATGAAAACTGGCTGCTCTGAAATCTGCATCCAGCCCACGGACAGGTCGGGGGCTCCCTTTGGAGAGGGGTCTCGGCCCTGGGGGCTCCTCGAAGTTCTCCTTGGGTGCCATCAAACCACTGAGTCCTTGCTGTGAAGAGCTGTGGGGTTGGGTTTGAAACGACAGGGGTTGTGGCAGGAAGGGGGAGTTTTTGGAAAATAAAGGAGTGGGTTTGTGTTTACTCCTCAAGATTGTTCTCCCGGGGCCCTTCTACCTGTGGGAACCACTGGGGATGGAAATTGTCTGGACTGGGGGGGTGTAAATCACAATCACTGCTCACATCACAGAATGACAGAGGGGTTTGGGTTGGAAAAACCTTAAAATTCATCCAGTCCTTAAAATTCATTCACCCATGGGCAGGGACACCTTCCACTGTCCCAGGCTGCTCCCAGCCCCAGTGTCCAGCCTGGCCTTGGGCACTGCCAGGGCTCCAGGGGCAGCCACAGCTGCTCTGGGAATTCCATCCCAGCTCCTCCCCACCCTCCCAGAGAACAATTCCTTCCTAATTGTTGGATATCACATTTAAACCTGCCTCTTTTCAAGCAAAAATACACCTATAATCAAACCATTTGATTTAATCAATGAAACACAAAGGTAAGGGAGGCAAGCCTGGCTGTTCCGGTTCATGTTCCAATTACTCTGAGTTTTTTCCTCTTCTGGTGTTCAACACATGCAAGAACTACGAATTATTCCTAAGAAATGGAAAGCCAAAATGAGGAAAAATTCCTACAAAGAGTTAAAATATTAAACATGAGTTTGTATCTTCTGAGCTCTTTCATGTGCTGTGCAGTGGCAGCTGCGAGTTCAAGGGGAATTGGGAAGAGCCACGGTTCCATGAGTGGCTACCAAGGATTTACTGAGGGGGAAAAAATGATAATTAGGCTTTTTTGTTTAATTTTTAAGTAGCGGAGTGAAAATTAAACCCAAACAAGTAGAGCATGGCTGAGGAGGAGGATGGGAAAGTGCTCGACAGAAGATGGGGATAAAGGGATTAGAGGAACCAAAAGGTTTCCATGAATGTTGGAAGGAGCTTATAAATCCCGAATTTTGGCATAAGTTTTCCCCAGTTTATGAGCATTTGGTGCCTCTGTCTTCTTTGAAATCAGTTTAAAAGTTTAATTTCTGCTGAATTTCAGCTCAAGTGTCACAGAAAACGGTGAAACCAAAGCCTCGTGTCGAATTCTCTTCTTGCAGTCTTGATATCACCTTTAAACATATTAATTTTCCTCTTATTTGTTTTTTTTTTTGTTTTTATTTTAGGGGGCAGCACTTAAATACTTGCCAGCAATTGTCAATGATGTGAAATTAGTGTGTGATCCAAAGGAACTCAGGTGAGTAGAGTTAATTAAGTGTGGAGTGTTAATTTTATATAAATCTTTATATAAATACATAACTATATAAAAAAATAAGATATATAAAAATTATATTTATATATAGATCCTATATATTTATATATGCTAAACATAAAAATATATAAAAATACATATGGAGACAATGAAATGTGGATCACCTGAGAAGTTTTATCCCTTTGGCTTTATTACTTATTTTTTGTCCCCACCCTCCCAGATTAAGGCCTGCTCGAAGGGCCTGTTTTTTTTTAAAATAACATTTGTACAAACTTTGCAGTACAATATGATATAGCAAGAATTACCGCTGAGGCAACTGCCATCAAAACTCGAGCTGGACCATGATGCTTCACTCTTTCAAGTATAAATCTCATGTAAATAATAAAATAATAAATAATTCAGTGAGCCCTGTTGCTGGATCGATGTCTCAGTAGCTCATGAACACTGCAGTGTAGTTAGTAGATAAAAAGGACAATAAGATGTTTAAGAAAAAAGGTAGAAAAAACCAGATAAAAACTGTTTTTTTAGGACAGTTGTTTNCTTGCAGTCTTGATATCACCTTTAAACATATTAATTTTCCTCTTATTTGTTTTTTTTTTTGTTTTTATTTTAGGGGGCAGCACTTAAATACTTGCCAGCAATTGTCAATGATGTGAAATTAGTGTTTGATCCAAAGGAACTCAGGTGAGTAGAGTTAATTAAGTGTGGAGTGTTAATTTTATATAAATCTTTANTAGGAGAACTTTTAACTTAGAGAAAAATTTTATTTTTCATGGTGAAAAATGATAGTTTTATTTTATTTTTTCACGAATCTAAAGAAAACATTTTAAATCTAATTTTACTGCACAAACCCTTCTAAATTTTGTCTGGTTTTATTTCTATGGTCTTCATATGTCAAAAGGAGGAAAAGACATAAAGTAGAGATTAAATAGTCTTAGTCTAACATTCCAGTGGCCTGAGGAACCTGGCATTTACCTTCTGCTTGCCTGGACTGTGAAGTGTTTTACGTTTGCACATCCCTGGGCTTAGGAGGTACAGATTTGCGAAGTTTCTGGACTAAATAATAATTTTGCTATGCAACAGCAAAATTACTGAGGAAAGTGAAATGAAAATGCAGGACTTGGCCTGTGTTACCCCAAATATTACATTTTTTTCTCTGCTGTTACCAACACAAATTGCAATGAAATACTGGGACTGTTGAAATTGAGGTTGACTTCTAATTAGAAGTGAAGTCCCAATAGCAAAAGCAAAGAACTCAAGATTTTAGGAAGGGATGCAAAATTATTGAAAGGTCTTGTCAGTATTGGGTGGGCGCTGAGCTGATGAGTGTGATGGTACCTTACCCTAAAATGTGCCTGCTTCTGGGATTTTTAATTATTCGTTTTTTCATTGGTAGCTTACAGTGTTTTATTATCCCCTTATTTTTGGCATCCATAATCATAGATGTGCTGATAAAAGCGAAGCACAGACAAGGACAATTGGAAACCTAAAACCTCAAATGAAACATGGAAGAAGAGTCTAAAACTGAGATAAGAAGGAGGGGACAAAAGAGATGACATTAAAAACTAAAGAAATTTGTTCAAAACCGTTCGTGATTCTGGGGATTTTTTTAATGTCTCAAAAAAAATGGAGTTTGCTCGACCAAAAGCATGAAGCTGTGTGTCTGGTTCCTTATTCCTGCACGTTTTCCCATGGCTGGGGGAGAGTTTAATGGGTTTTTGCTTTCCCTGTGTGTGCAGCAAGCTGTTCACCGAGTTCATCCTGAACGTGCCCGTGAGCCGCCTGACCATCCAGAAGCTCTACTGCCTCATCGAGATCGTGCACAGCGACCTCTTCACCCAGCACGGTGAGCAGGCAGCATTCCAGGGCTTTATTCCCTGGCCCAGCCCTGGCCTCGGCCTTCCTGCCGCCCCCGTGGAGCCTGGGCCACGCTGAGGGTGTTCCACTGGAAGGACCAGATGGAAAATCCAAATCCAAGGCTGGTTTGGGTGGGAAGGGACCTTAAAGCCCATCCAGGGTCACCCCCAGCTTGGGGGACACCTTCCACTATCTCGGGTTGCTCCAACCCCCATCCAGCCCGGCCCTGGGCATGAGAAAATCCTAATTGGCACTGCAGGTTACAAGTTTTTGCCTTCACTTCCTCGCCGTTTGTAATTTGTTATTTTAAAAGGGCACAGAGCAGCCACGTTGTTGGCCTCTGTTGTAACTTTGTGTCGGGGTTTATCAAAAATCGTTAATTCAGCTTTTGTGCTCCCTGAACTCGTCTGGGGGAAATGGAGGTTTTTTGATGTCCTTTCTGCCTTGAAGCTGTTCCCTGGCTGAAGGAAAGCAGCACAGAAACCTTTCCGAGTGTGCTGTTCATCCGTGCCTTATTATTTTCTCCTTTTCCATTAGTGGGCCAGTGAAAGATAAGTTCATGCAGTCATCCTACAGATCTCCTGCTTTGAGGTGAAACACTTGATTCCTTTTCAGGCTGGCTGCAGGTTAAACTGACCCAAACAAAGTGTTTGTGTGCTGTCAGGGAAGGTAATGAGGGAGTAAATAGGCACTGGTTCAGTGAGAAAGGAAATCTGAAAGGATTCTTCTCTCAGGTCACAAAAGCCGGGACCGCTGAGCGCTGATAAAACAAATTTTTCTGGTTCCAATTTAAAAAATCTTCATGGTGGGTTGGCATTGTGGTGGTTTTATACCACTCCTGGAATCTCTGGAAAACAGCGTTTACCAGCTATGTCACCAGAGTCTTGCTGCCTTGGAAATCTGGTAGAGACAGCAAGTCCAGACTTTATCCTTCACTTGTGAGATTATATGAAATTATTCAGCCCTTAAGTGCTGGATTTTTAAGAAGAAAAAGGAGGAATGCAGGTGGAGTTGCTGGTGTTTGTTGGGGCCTGGACCCCTAAGAATATTTTAATGTTTCCTGGGTAGAGCTGTGCACCAGTGTTACTCATTTGCTTCAGTCATTCTCAGCTCACTGTGTAATAATTTTCCCTTCCCCTGGCTGCTCTCAGGTTGCCAGGACTTTGGGGCAGAAGTCAGTAATATCAGGTACCATCCTTTACTCTCTCGGGGAGGAAGAAATGGCGATAACTCCGATAAAGCAAGAAATAATGAGTGTAAAACACGCTCCTGAGAAAGGCTGGAGGGGCCCAGGGTGCGTTTACCATATTGATCTTTGCCTTCCCTTATTGAAGCAGTTTGATTTTCAGAGGGGGAGGTAGGAATTGCGTGTGGCTGGTTTGTTTTTTGAAACCTCACTCTCAAACTCAGGCCTTCAGGGTGCAGGGAATGATGTGGTCCAACATTATGGAGCTCCTGAGAAATTTAAATGGATCTGTTTTAATGGGAGGGTGATTAATCAGGGCTCAGGCCGGGTTTGCTGACAGAACAGAGCTGCTTAATGGCTCCTGGATCTTATCAGGAGGCTCCTAACCAGGGTTTTCCTGTCACTGCCTGTTAGGAATGTCTTAAATCCAGCAGGCCTTGGTGGGGTTGGGATGGGGATTCCAGGCACGTGCACTGAACCCAAACCACTCTGGAATTCCCATGGATGTCTGGGGGTTTTATGTGTCCATAAACAAAGTGTGGCCTTAAAAGCTTCTCTTGCCACCGGTACCACAGAACCCCAGACTGGTTTGGGCTGGGAGGGATCTTAAAGCTCATCCAGTTCCCACCCCCTGCCATGGCAGGGACACCTCCCACTGTCCCAGGCTGCTCCCAGCCCCAGTGTCCAGCCTGGCCTTGGGCACTGCCAGGGATCCAGGGGCAGCCACAGCTGCTCTGGGCACCCTGTGCCAGGGCCTGCCCACCCTCCCAGGGAACAATTCCTGCCCAATCTCCCACCCAGCCCTGCCCTCTGGCAGTGGGAAGCCATTCCCTGTTGTCCTGTCCCTCCAGCCCTTGTCCCCAGTCCCTCTCCAGCTCTCCTGGAGCCCCTTTAGGCCCTGGCAGGGGCTCTGAGCTCTCCCTGGAGCTTCTCCTCTCCAGGTGAGCCCTCCCAGCTCTGCCAGCTTTTCCCCACAGGAGAGGGGCTCCATCCCTCTGATCTTCTCACCGTAACTCTTCATCGTGGTCATTCTCTGAAGTTTGTGTCTGAAGCCCCAGTGGTGCTGGGAACCTTTCATAAACACTCAAATTCACTTGAAAACAAATCAAACCCCTATCCACAGCCTTTTTAGAATTTAGATTTTTCTCTCCCTTGCTCTGTGGGTAGAGTTCATTACTAAAATGTGGTTCCCTGCCCTTCCTGCTTCTCATTGATTCAGGAATTTGAAACTGATAGGGAATACTTTCATATAAGCTGTCAACTAATCCTGGATCCTGTTGCACAAATGAGATTTTCTTTTCTAAAAGCAATATGCACTGCAGGATTGTGGACTTGGGGAAGGCTGGCAAGTGCACAGAAAATTTCATCAGCCTGTTTCTGGTGGAGAAAAAGGCTCTAATTCTGTTCCTTGAGAGGTCAAGGAAGATTTATTTGTGTCTCCAGAGGAATTAAAATTCAAAATACTTGGATTTATGAAGCTTGAAGGATTTGGGGGTGAGAGGGGTGGGTGTGTGAAGCAGTTTGAAGCGTTTTGCTTTAGTGATGTTGTTGAGTGATGGATGATTCCCTGTGACATCTGGAGAGTTTGGGACCTTGGATCAGAACGGACTCTGGTGGTGGTGTTTGTGAATATTAAAAAAAAAAGATATAAAATATAGTTTTAAAATTTATTTTATTCGTAATTATAAACACAAGATAAATAGGAATATGTAGCAATTATATAAAGTTTCCATATAGAAGTAAATGCATGTATAAATAAATAACATTTATCCCTACCAAAATATAATAATGTAGTATATATAACATTATATATAATTTTCACTCCACCACCTAAAAAATTAAACAAAAAGGCATAAATATGATTTTTCCCTGAGTTGTCGAGCAGTTTAATAATAACTTAGTGCATATTTTCAGTGCTCGTGGTTGGGAGTTAAATGAGGTGTCCTCTCCTTGCAAACATCAAGGTTTTGGTTTATATAAACAGTGATTTGTCTGATTTGCTTTGTCCTATGGAGTTGTTTGGATTTGCTGTTGCTGTGTTTTCCAAATGACTTCCAGCTGATTGCCAAGTGAGCTGTGGAGCTGCTGTAGTTTGAAAGAGAAAATCCAGGGATTTTTCCGTGAGGAATTCGAGTCTATTGAATATTAGTAGACAACATCCAGCCTTCATAGGAGTTTCTTGTTCAGTTATGACTCAGCTCACAGGCTCTGGAGTGGAAGCAACGTGTCTGAGCACAGGTTNCCACCCCTGCCCTGGCAGGGACACCTCCCACTGTCCCAGGCTGCTCCCAGCCCCAGTGTCCAGCCTGGCCTTGGGCACTGCCAGGGATCCAGGGGCAGCCCCAGCTGCTCTGGGCACCCTGTGCCAGGGCCTGCCCACCCTCCCAGGGAACAATTCCTGCCCCATCTCCCACCCAGCCCTGCCCTCTGGCACTGGGAAGCCATTCCCTGTGTCCTTCACTCAATAGTCTCTCCTGCAGGGAGTTGTGCAGAGCCAGAAGGTCCCCCCCGAGCCCCCTTTTCTCCAGGCTGAGCCCCCCCAGCTCCCTCAGCAGCTCCTCCTCATCACCCTTGGGATGATTTTGTCGAGTGCCCAGCCCATTTCTTTGTTTTCCCCCCGTGTTTGTGACCAGCCCCAGGTGGGTGCTGAGGTGGGAACTGAGGAGCCCTGTCAGCTCCACCCAAGGGAATGGAGTGTCCTGTGCTGGTTGTGTAATTCCAAACTGAGCATTGTGACAAATCAATTTGTTTGCCCTTTCTCGGAAATGCAGCTCGACTGCCTCCCCCATGGATCAGAGCAGCTCCAGACAGTGGAACTCAGAGGTGACTCAGATATTAAATTGATCTTTGCCCCCTCCCTACCAGTGGGGCTTAGGAGGGCCGGGAAACATTCTCAGACCTCTAATTGGGGCCTTTAAAGTTATTAAAGCTTGATTCACCTCGCAGGCTTTGCAGAGACAAGCTCTGTGCCTTTGCTGGAGTGCTCAGCAGCTGGGCCTTGGGGTTCTTCCCCTCCCCTGCATTTGGGGACAGTTTACCTTACAGGACCCTCTGCCCTGTGGGGTTTGGCTTAATCTGCTCCCTTCTTTCCACGTTAGCCCAAAATTCAGGGAGCAGCACATCCTGAAGTTGCACAAACGCAGAGGCACAAGGCTGTGATCACAGAGCATCTCTGGGGTAAAGCTGCTGAACCGGGCTGTTCAATGGGCTGACATTTATATGGATAATTTGTAATTAATTTTGACCTGATGCTTCCCTCCATGGAGGAGCAGTGAGTACTTGAGCAAGGAAGGGGATTTTTTTTTTTTTATTTTAATGGGAGGAAATGGTCAAAGCTTGGAGCAGTTCGGAGGCAGAAGTTTTTAAGGTGAGGTGAGGTTTTGGTTGAAAAGCTGGAAGTTAATTCCTTTTTCCTGATTTTTTTTTTTTTTTGTGTCTTATGTAAGCACTGAAGCACATCAGCCCGAAGGCCCTGAAAGCTGTGTTTGTAACCTCGTGTTTTGTGTGCAGACTGCAGGGAAATCTTGCTGCCAACAATGACAGACCAGCTCAAGTATCACTTGGAGAGACAGGAGGATTTGGAGGCTTGCTGCCAGTTGCTGAGTAACATCCTGGAAGTGCTCTACAAGAAAGATGTGGTGAGTGTGGGGTGGCTCTGTGATGAGTAACACTTCACAGAAATGGTTTTAGTAAAGGGAATTAAGCAGGTAACTCTTGAAGCCTTAGAATTATTATTTTATTTTGATATAACCTCCTAACCAGTCTTTTTTACCTCTTCTAGTTTTCCAGTGATGAGGATGTTTTGTGTCACATCTCACACATCACATCCAGCACAGCACTTCTTGTTTCTGAGGCACACCCAGTACAGCTTTTCTGCTTAGATGGATAGTGAATAAATAAATATCCTCAGGAGTTAAACCTTCCTCATTATTGTGCCTGGCC
The DNA here is from genome assembly GCA_013400655.1 of Mystacornis crossleyi. Classification (NCBI taxonomy): domain Eukaryota; kingdom Metazoa; phylum Chordata; class Aves; order Passeriformes; family Timaliidae; genus Mystacornis; species Mystacornis crossleyi. Next base: position 17,207 of record VYZQ01046738.1, on the reverse strand, counting down.
TCTTCCAGGTGGAAAATGTTTTGTTTTGGTGGTTTTTTGTTTTCTTTTCTCCCATGGGCATTTTGGGAAATGTGCATTTGAGTTGTATTGTTGCTGACACGGTTCCCAGACTTGCAGCATGTGTAATAACCCTTTTTTTTTTGCATAATAGTCTCTTTTTTGCTTTCTCTTGACCTCAACAAATGTACAAATGCTGGCGCTTTGCCAGAGAGCTGCAGTGATGCTCCTAAAATTTGGGCTGCTGCTGCTGCCTGAGCCTTCAGTCCTGTGTGGAATCACACACTAATTCAGTTGGAAAGGACCTCGGGGGTCAGCTGCTCACATCCTATCTGGCATCTTATTTAATTGTGTTTTTTTTGCGTTTTGCTCTGATTTTGTTTCTTTTTGGAAGTAGCTCTGAGAGTGGCTGCTTCAGAGAGGGGGTTGTTCCACAGGAGGAATCTGCTCCTGGCAGCTTGGCTGCATTTCTGCCCGTGGTGGGAGCTCACCTGCAGCTCCACCCTCTCCCAGGCTGATCCTGGCAGCAGGACCAGTTCCTGGGTGAGTTTGTGCTGGTTGGTGGATCGTCCTTCAAACATGCAAATCCGTTTTTCATCCATAAAGTAAAAGATGGGAGCAAACCTCATCTGTTTCCATCTCCTTGTGGTGTTTTTGGCTTCGTTTTTTGCCCATCATTCTGCATGAGGTTTCTGGACTTGTCCTCAAAAGCTGCTTGGAATAAATATTTCATTTTAGCTCTTTCAAAAGGAGTGGTAGATGGCTTCTAATACTGACTTGAAACAACTGACTGAAATTGGCAGTTCCTTAATGAAAGTTTTGCTTTGCTTTTCTCTTCCTTTTAACTGAGCTGCTGCAGAACAGCCCCCCTCCCCGATCTGGTAATGCTCGTTTCATGTTGAAAAAATGACTTGGGGGAAGGAAATGAACCTGTAACTAAATGTCATAGGCTGTATTTCCAGGGACTTGGCTTCTCACTGACGTTGTAACAGCACATCTTAGTTTATCAGTAATGTGTATTACTGATACGTGTAATAATGCTTTGTTAAAGTGGGAGACTCATTCGCTGCTTCTGATCACCAGCAAGTGGTGTTTTATTGAATTTTCACCAGACAGGTGGGTTGAAAGGCAACCCAAACGGCTCAGCTGTGTCGGTGTCTGTTGTTTGTAGTTATCACTCATTTATTCCCTGTCCTCAGGGCCCCACACAGAGACACGTCCAGATCATCATGGAGAACCTGCTGAGGACGGTGAACAGAACAGTGATTTCCATGGGACGGGACTCGGAGCTCATTGTAAGTGTCTCCTTGAATACCTCTGCCACATCTTGCTGAACCCGGCTGTAGCAGGATTGCAATCCCAGGTGACCCAAAGCAATCAAAGCCTCCTCTCTCTCTGTGTGCTCAGGAAGCTGGAAAGCACTGCCTGGTAATTTTGTTGTGGTTGGCACAGGGGGAGAGGGGAAAAAAAAAAAAATGCTTGAAAAATATCTGTGAGCAGGTGATTAGCCAGGATTGATACCTGTGTGCCCCCAAATGATGCAGGATTGGTGATTAGCCAGCTGAGCAGTGGGGAAATGAGGGGCTTGGCTGTTTGTTATTGCATTACAAGTATTTACGTGTCTTTTTGACTTAAACGGAGATAAACCAAGGTAAGTGTTCACATGATTGAAGAACAGAGCCCAAAATTATTATGTATAGAGGAAGGACTGATGCAAACGACCCTGCTGACTTAACACTCTGATTTTGAAGCCTCACACTTGAATTTTTCAACTGTTAATTAATATTGTACTAAATAATGAAAAAATACTGAGGCCTGTTGATATCTGAGATGGGGATAGCTCTGAGTGTGTTTTTGGGATTCTCTCTGTGTGTTTGCCTTTACCGTGTGTTCTTTCTTAGCTGTCTCCTCTGGCTGCTGATCTTTGCAGGGAACTGGTCAAAGTGGGCCAGGTTTGTGTGGCCTGAGCACTTTTCCCTCAGTTCTCCATCAGTTTGAGTCAGTTTGGCTCAGTGCACTGATCTTTCTTACAAAGGGGGTAATTGTCAGAGAGCTGAGTCCATCAGCAACTTGGTTTTTGGATCTCCTCTTTCCTTCCCGGTTTAAATTCCCCCTGTAATTGCACACAGTGGTATTTGACTTTTTAAAGGGCTCTGTGTCCTCAGCACATCTTCCTTACCTCCTGCTGCCCATTTCCTTGGCATTTGGGGATGCTTGCGTTGGCAAATCTGCTGAAATTTCATTTTGTCTTTGGTGCATCATCCACTGGCTTAGTTTTGGTCTTCCACTTGTATCACTTCGGGTTTTGTTGTAAGGAAGGGATCATGGATTTCTAAATACATTGCTGGAGCAAAAAAAAAATCCCGGAATCCCAGACTGGTTTGGGTTAGAAAGACCTTAAAGCTCATCCTATTCCGCCCCTGCTGTGAGCAGGGACACCTTCCACTGTCCCAGGGTGCTCCAAGCCCTGTCCAGCCTAGCCTTGGACACTACCAGGGATGGGGAATCCACAACCTCTCTGGGGAGATGGTTCCAAGCAGATCATTCCGACAGAATATTCCAGTGCTGGGATGCAGTCAAGAGTGCAAGGAAGTCGAAAGACTTGTGTGTTATTTTAACTTACTCACTTTCAGGCTGGATGTGAGTTAATTATTGTTTTGATGAGCATGATTCAGGTGATATTTAAAAATGTTAATTGCGCCTTTTGCCGTCAGCAGAGTAGATTTGAAAACTTGGGGGTGTGTTTGAACTCAGCACCGTGCTGTTAAAGATCTCCGTGCTCCTGAGCACAGCCTCTGTAATCAGCTGATGAACACGGAGATTTCAGGGTCTTCTTCATGAGTGCTCACTCCCACCCTACAAACCCGCCCTTGCTGAAGAGACTCCCCCGTTAAATAACCAGCAACAGCTCAGTTTTGTGGGGTCAGCAAAGTAGGAGGAGTAAAACACATCATCATAATAATTAGGAAGCACAACCTGACCTCTCTTGGGTCAGGGTTGGGTTGAAATGATGCAGTGACTGTTTTTTAGTTTTACCTGTAGTAGAGAATTAACCATGCCAGGATGACTGGAAGGAAGGAATTTGAAATATCTCACAGAGGCACAGTTCAAGTAATGATAACTTCTTTAAAAGAAGTAAAATACAGGACATAACCATTTTTCTGTTCTATAAATATAACTGTATTGGTGCCCTAAAGCTGGCGTGTTTTCTCCTTGGAAAAATACTTGGTTGACACCATCTCCACCCAAAACCTGATGTTGCTTAATGCAGTTTATGAGGAATATTCATTCATTGCAGTGGAGGAATATCAAGGATTTAAGTGCTCAAGTGAAAAGTTTTAATTTCAGGATGTGCCTTTTTTACAGCATTGAACTGGAAAGATTCTCCAGTAGTCCCGTCTGGCTTTGCACTTTTGGTTTTCATTTTTTCCTCCTTAAATGTGAGTTCCTTGATAAAATCAAAAGCAAGTCTTGTCCTATACCTTCAAAAGAGAATTACCTTGAATTAAGAGACCAGTTGCAAGGAGAAGAACTAGATATTATTGAACAAAATGCAGTAAAAGTGATTAGTTTAAAATCTGATTTGACCATAATTTTGGTAGCAAGAGAGTTTTTAATCCTCACTGGTTTGGACTGTTTTTCACTCTGGAAGGCTCAGTGATGATTTTTACTTGATCCATTTGCTGAATAGAAGATTCTATTATTATTATTCATATTTATTTTGTGTAATGATTCTATTATTAGTGGAGGCAAGTACAGGATGCAGCCTGAGGGTGCTGAGCTGTGTCCTGCTGCTCCAAACTGCCTGGTTCAGGTTAATTTTGCTCCTGCATCGAGCTGCTCCTGCTCCTGGCACAGCGAGAAGTCACCTGGAAAAAAACCACAAAACCTTTCTCACTGAAGAACGTGTTGCCTGAAGAAAAAGTCAACTGAGCAGACTTCCTTGAGTCTTTGGGAGGGTGGTTTTAAAGCATCTCTTTCCTTGCCTGGTGGCTTTGGAACAGCGTTGGGTTCCACGTGAGGCAACATCTCAGCCTCCTTCAGTAGTCGGGANTCCTGGCACAGCGAGAAGTCACCTGGAAAAAAACCACAAAACCTTTCTCACTGGAGAACGTGTTGCCTGAAGAAAAAGTCAAGAGCAGACTTCCTTGAGTCTTTGGGAGGGTGGTTTTAAAGCATCTCTTTCCTTGCCTGGTGGCTTTGGAACAGCGTTGGGTTCCACGTGAGGCAACATCTCAGCCTCCTTCAGTAATTGGGACAGAGCAGCCTTGGTGGCAGCTCCAAAATGATCCACGGTTGCTCCTTCCCCTCGTGTCAGCAGCACTAAATAATGCTCATTTCCAAAGCCTCATTTCCAAACACACTCGCCTCATTCCCAAGCTCATTTCCAAAGGAAACCAAGCTCTTGAATTTCTGAAAGGAAATCTCCTGGCCTAGGGGAAGATTCCCTGCCCTTGGCAAAAGTCAGAATGAGATGATCTTTAAGGTCACTTCCAACGATCTGAACCATCCCACGGTCCTGTGATTTTCACTTCCAGGAGTGTGTTCTTAAGGAGAGTGGCTCTGGAAAACATCTAGGGGTGTATGGGGAACAAAGTCAGTGCTGTGAGCAGGGAAAAAGGGCTCTTTGGGATACTGGGGTGGGTGAGTAGGAGGCAGTGGGCAGGACTGGGCTTGGTGGTGTTGCTGATGAATGGAATCTTCCCCACGTTGCTGCTTTTCCCCCTCTGTGCTTTGGGACAGGGATGAGGGGAAACCAAAATAGAAAACGGTGCAGGAGCCATCAGAAGGGTAAAAAGGGGGTTGTGGAATCTGTCTGAGGTTCCTGGAAGGAGGCTGAGAAGGGGAATCAGAAGGTGGCACCTGGCACAAGGGGAGTGACAAGGCTCAAGGGGAGCAGAGCGTGTGGCACCGATGGGGGAACTCTGGATAATCAGTCGAAGGCAGCGGTGGATTGTCCATCTCTCGGCACTTCCAGGCTGGAGGCCTCTCCAGAGGGCTGTAAAATACAAGTGCAAGTCTGAAATAAGAGTTACTGATGGTCACAGGAGACTTCTGGGGCTGCAGTTATTCAGGAGGTGAATCTGGATGTAAATTACCTTCCTGTGCCTTAAAATGTGTCCAGCTCAGGCCTCATGGAGTCCCAAAATGTTGGGGAGAAAACCTCGTTTTCTTCACCAGATTTCTTCCGTGTAAAAATACTTTGCTTCACTGAGTCGCATGTTTTCTTCTCTTTCAAAACCGTTTGAAATTACAAATTGCAAGCTAATCTCACAGAAACTGAGGGGGTATTTGGATGGTGGCCAGGGTTGTATTCCATCACTAATACTGCATCCCTGCTGCACTCCCTACCAACATTTATGGGAGCGAGCTGCATTCACCTCAACACATTTGTAGCAGTCCAGTTATTTGAATGAACCACGGATGGATTTTAATATTAAAAATTTTCATGCAGTCCCTCTCATTCTCCCAGACAAAATGGTGTCGGTGCAGTTGGATTTTTAGGGTAATCTGGTTCAATTCCAGTTCAATTCCAGCAGCAATATATAATATGTGGTAATACACAGGTCCTGAAGAGGTGGTATCATCTAACAGCTGACTTGGTTGGGCAGTTCATGAAAAATGGCCCTATTTGACTGGAAAAAGGGATTTAACCCTTAAAACATTGAGAGGAATTCAAGGCATAGACGGTGGTTTTGCATTTTAGGCAAGAAAAAGCAAACACTTTGTACCCATGGTAGGATTTTCCAGTTTTAATCACGTTTGTTTTTCAGTTTATCCTGTTTTTTTAAAAGTATTTTTACAGTGATTTTTTTTGTTTGTTTTTAGTCTTTAAGAAACCAAGTGCTACTCACAGAAATAGTGTTTTCCTCATAGTTCTAAACTAAAGAATGCAGCTGTTGCTGTGTGGAAATTATAAGGACTCAGCAAAGAGCGAGGGATATAAAATCACTGCAGTATTTATTGGCTAAAAAGTATTTTGAAGCAGGAGATGGGAGAAGTGCAGATAGAAAATCAGTGTATGAAGTGCAGGGGACTGCCAGTGAATCCAGCAAAGCCACATTGAAAATAAAAACACATTTTCCTCGTTAGAACCTCCAAGATCTTCTACACTAAAAGCTCAAAAGAATTAGGTGTTTTTTTTTTCTCTTGGTGTCTATCTAACCTGAGCCTGAGTGATTCTAAAGGCAATACAATTATGATACATTTTACACACTTGCAAAAACATTTTATTACAAAGTACATCGGAGGGTACGAGAGAACACGAGACGTGGGTTGGAAGCAAGACTCTATGTTAATGTCAGCTTTCCCCAGGTTTAAAAAAATGTAAAAAATTAAAAATTTGCAACTTCTTAAGAAAATAGCCTGGACATGTACAGAACACGCCGTGAGAACTTTCCCTTTGAGCTCTTTGTTTCTCCAGTCTGAGCTTCCTCCCTCTTTCCCCGTGATTCCAGGAGCTCTGGATGAGTCAGTGGCCACAGACGGGTCGGGTTTGTGGCAGGGTCCCTGCACACACAAACAGCTTCATGGGCAGAGCTACTGAGGGGTGGCACTGAGGATTTGGGAATGGATTGCCATGGAGAGATGCTTGGCTTCATTTCTTTATGAAAACCCCAAACACTAGGCCTGTTAGCATGGAGGAGTGCATTAGTTATTAACATTATTTTAATAACGAATGCTGCTGCGTTTTCCTTGTTCTGCCTATATTTGAAATTCCTTTCTGCTTAGGAAAAAAAATTTTTTTTTGTTTGGAAATATTTGGATTTCTAAACCATGTCATGTGGGCTGTCCTGTATAAACTGTATACAGTTTTATATTTTAGTTAAAAACAATGTAATATACATGAAACACTGCGTTTTTTCCACATGAAACAATGGCACTTCCTTCCTGGTGTACAGGATCACCTTCCTAATCCCTCAACTTCCACCAGAGGATTTCAGGACTTGATTCTGTGCAAGAGCTTGTAGCCCTCTTGAAAGTTTACTGCAAATATTGAGCTGGCCGTAGGCATCCTCTGCATTTCCCATTTTAACTTGCTTTTCTTGCTCTTTTGGAGGGGAAAAAAAAAGTTCTTTTCCTCCATTTTCCTCTCAGGAATAAATTGGATGCTGAGCTAAGAGGAGGAACAGTGTGAAGGAGAACATGTCACAAATTTTTAGTATGTGCAAATTAATGATCACAGTTCTTGCACCTAAAGGCTGAAGAATTTGTACCTTCCTGCTGCTGCAGGGGCTGCAATTTCAAACCCAATTTGTCACATGACACTCAAATTATCTGAAATCCTTAGGAAAAAATCCCAAACCAAAAGAAGAGACAAGATTCCCATTCCCTGGCCACTTCTAGCATGAGGAATTTTTCCACCACTGGTCATTTTTGATGCAAGTTTAATGACAGTAGCAAATACTTAAAGGAAAAAGTTGCAGTTTCTAAGTCAGAGCAAAATTTTAAGTGCCATTTAAAAAAAAAAAACAAACCGAACAAAATAAGGAAAAATCTGATTCACATCTCTCCCCCTAAGTGTTTCAATTACTGAGTACAATTAATAGATTGAGATACAAATTATAATAAGTTGGGAAACCCATCTGAGCAGCTTCATAAATAAATAAATAGCATTTCAAATTTCCAGCTCCTTCCAAGCAGTGCTGCAGCCTCGAAATCGCCTGCAGTAGTGTAGAGGTTTTCCAAAGACTTACAAAAACTACTGACCCATGGCAAACGCCAACAATCCGGATTGGGATCGGTCTGTTTTGGGGTCGGGTTTTGTTCCTGTGTGGTTGAGACCTTCTGGGTGCCGAAGGTGACGCTGAGAGGTTGTCCCGTGGCCTGGAGCCTGTGAGCTGGAGGTGCCTAAAAGCTGGGCCTGATTTTTGGGAGGTTTCCGGCCGCTCCCCCGCTGGGGCTGAGCAGCAGAGTGGTTCTTCAGGTGGTGAAGGACAGAGCTAAACCCGAAATGACGGTGAAACGTGAGCGCTTGGTTGGAGTCTACATCGCACGAAGGCAGAGGATACACCACAGTCACGTCTCGGAGATCAGCGCGGCCTCGGGCCACGGGAAAAATTGTGCTTTGTCCAGGAATTCTGTGCTGAAAACTGCACTCCCCGATCAACCTGGAGCTGTAAAACTGAACCCCGCTGCAAACATAAGGCTTGCTTGTTGTTTTTCCCCCTCACGGTTGTCCAAAGACAACGCCCCAGACCCCCAAAAGGCTTTAACCCTTCCTGTGGGAGCAGGACGACGGCCTACGGTTGAACGGGTCGGAGCGCGACGCTTTTGGATCCGAGGGGGAGGGAAACAGTTTTACTTCTCATCTTTGTCCGGATTTCTGTTCAGGTTTTACATCCCACATGGGCAAACTGCGAGTAGAAGTGGGCAGGGTGTTCCGCCAGCCCTTGCTCCTGGGCATGAGTCCATGGGTACAAAGGCCTTTTTGGTACACGCGGTGAGAACTGGACGCTGCTGTTGGCCAGGAACGCTCCTCATTCCACCAAGATCCCGTCAGAGATGAGGGATAGAGCTCCAAGTATTTGTCAAAGAAGGCCTTGAACTCCACACGTAATGGACTTGGGTTAAAGGAACCAGAGTTTCCATCTTCCATGCTTTTTTGATTCAGTTTTGGATTTTTGCTTGGGAGTAGAGGAGTAGCTCTCCTGAGAATAAGGCAAAGGTGCAACCTGAGTTTCCTCAATAGGATGAAGTTTTCTCAAAACTGGCTGTAGTTTATCTTCTTGCTGTTTAAAATCCAGTTCCACACTAGAAATGGGGAAAAAAGCACTCGCTGATTATGATGATATAAAAAAAATTTAATTAACCCAACATCTAAGTGCTTAATTTATGAAAATCAAATAAAAAATAATTCTTGCACCCAAATTGAAGGGGGAAGTTTAAAAAGGGACATACTGAGGAGAAATAGGAATGGGTTTGTTCAGCTTTTCCCTGCTGCTTAGGAGGGCCTTGAGGATTATGGTGGAGGTGCTGGACAGTGACTGAAAACTAGAAATACAACTTTTTTTTTTTTTAGTGGAGAAATGATTTTTGAGGGCTTCCAGGCTCAGTTCTCCCTTCTGGGAGGTAATTCTTGTTCTCTGGGAAAAGCTGAGGGGTCGGCCCAAAACAATGAGGGTCTCAGCAATTTCTGTACCTGAGCTATTCCTTGCCAGTTTTGCTATGGAGCAGATTAATTTTACCAAGTTCCTGTCCTAGGTACAGGCTCATACGCGTGTGTGGAATAATTAGATAACTTAAAAAGCAATTCTTTCATGGTGCAGCCTTGCATTCAGAAAATAGACTGAAGCTGTGCAGTCCCTGCCCTGAATCCCAAACACTGTGTCAGCTACCAAACCCTTGCAGCAATTAAGAACCATCATCGAGATGAAATTACAACCCGTCCTCGAGCATTGTGCTGCAGAGCATTTCAAGGCCACCTTATAAACCAAAAAGACCACAGCGTGAAATGGAGCAAAAATCCTGTCTGAGGGTGGAAACTGAATTTTGGCCCCTCAAAAAACCCTGGGATTTGGTACTTTTGGTTGGGTTTGAGCAGCAGCCTCTGGCCATGTTCTGCACTGAGGCTGTTCCTGTCTTGTGTAGAGTATTTGGGGCTGGAAGGGACCTTTGAAGGTCATCTGGCCCAACGCCATCGCAGTGGGGCCTCTGGATACCAGAGGATGAATTTAAAAGGGTGAAATTTTGGGAATTTAGACACTTTGGGTGAATGTATCTCTTCCCTGTTCCCCTCCACTGCTGAGTTGTCTTGGGCTTTGCACTGGCTGCCTACATCATTACCTAAATATGAAATTATCTTTCCTGGGCTTGAGTTCACTTTTAATTAGTATTAAATCTGTTTTGTGACTTATTTCTGCCATTGCTTGTTTGGCCTGAACCACCAGGGAAGTGAGGTCTGATTCCCCAAGTCTCATCCAAAAAGAGAGTATTTTAAATTTCAGTTTAAGCCTTGTCTGGCTTAAGGAGCGCAGGGATGTGGCACAGAACACCTGCAGCCTTTTCAGAGGAAATTCTCCAAGCAGAATCATTAAGGCTGGAAAAGACCTCCAGGATTCCCAAGGGGAAATTTTGGTGGGCTTCAGTGTCACAGCTTTTGCAAACTGAGCACAGAATGTCATCTACTACCATCTGCTGATTTAGGTGGGGTTTATTTTCCTCTTAGGAATCAGAGATGCTGAGAGAAGGATAAAGATAATTTTGTGCTTTGTTTTTTTAAGAGCTGATGATTCTGACTACAGGGACTCTGGGTAAGGCCCAGAAAGGGGGGCTGGAAAGGTGTGAGGTCTTTTTACATTTGGCTGTGCCTGATTTGGTGTGTGGTTTAGTGTTAAATCCATTCTTAGCAAAAGTTCCAGCATTTCAGTGATTTGGATAAACTTCTCAGTAGCAGAGCAGAGAAAAACACTAGGTAAGAGTTCAAATATAGAGAGTATTTTACCCATTGCTGTGTTTTTAATGAAGAAAAAGCCATTCCAAATCAAAGATGATGGAAAAAATTTCCGCTCAGTGCTGGAAGTGTAGAATGGTGAATTTTCAGGAGGCAGCTCTATTGGAATGTGCAGAAGGACATTCCAAGCCTGCTGATTAATATCCCTCTTTGTTAGTGGAAAAACAATGTTGTCTTCACTGAGAACACGTTCTGTGTGCAGTTTGGCTGGCAAAAAATAGTTGGTTAGAGAAGTTCAGCATTAATTTAGTGGTGAGATGTGGCCATCAGCTCATTGGGAATGTCCCAGCGTGGGAATTCTGTCAGTGAGACAGAGAAAATCTTGGAATGAGGGAGGTGCTTCTCTAGGAGCTCACCAAATCTCATTTAAAGTACAGCATTTAACATGTATTGTATCTGGTTGTTTTTTTTTTTTTTTTCTCAGTATAAAGATTTTGGGGGAAAAAAAAAAAGCCTTTCAACTCTGGCATTGCCAGAGCTCATTTTTACTTCTTTGAAAAGTTATTCTTGCAGGGAGCCTCTTTAGAGCTGCTGGAAATTGCTGTAAAAAAAGAATTTGTTATAAAAAACCCCTTGCTGAACGGAGTAATTTTTTACATAATCAATTTCTATTAAAGATAGACCTCAAGAGAAAAAAAAAGCATCTTAGTTCTGGTCCATCTGAGAAGCCCCATGTTATTGCCATTTGCTGCTGCAGCACAGATCAGCTTTCAGCTCTTTGCATCCAAGGGAAATACTTTGCTTGGGCATAAAGAGGCTGAAGGAAAAACATTTGTGTTATTTCAGCGTTGAGAACTCTTAAGTTTTGCAGAATAATTGACTGGTGTCTATCAATATCAACTTATCCAGTGTTGGAGGTGTTTTAATGGAATTGCTCCATCGGGCAAATTATTTGAATGTAAACTGAGGCTTTAATTTACACTTGTTTGTGCTGCAAAAATCAGACAAAAACCTTCTTTTTTTAAAATTATTTTTCACATATCTTTCTATAGCTGACTTTAGTTTTTCTCTTTAATTTTATATCCATCATATGAAATACTATTAATCATCATCAGTCAGAGATTCCCAGAAAGGTTTGGATTGAAGGGACCTTCAGGATCATCCAATTCCAGCCCCCTTCCATGGACAGGGACACCTTCCTCTGTCCCAGGTTGCTCCAAGCCTCGTCCAACCTGGCCTTGGCCACTTCCAGGGATTAAATTCAGCAAACATTCCATATTTGTAGGACTTCTTGATATTTTTGTTACCGAGCTGCATTCCTGAGCTTGGTTCTGTCACCTGTCACAGCTCTGCCAATCCTGTTTTGCTCAGTGCTATTTCTGTCCCCTCAGCATCTCTAGGTGTCCTCTCTCCAAATGACCTTTTCCTGAAATATCCTCCCTGCCATGTGCCTCTTTTCACTTTCAGAGTTGGATTTTGTCCCTTAAGCCTGCCCATAATAACTCCATTAACTTAATTATCCAGGACTCTCCTGTTCTCCTGGCATTACACGTGGAGATGGGAATTATTTGCTTCAGAACCTTTTTTTCCTATGTAATATAATAATGTTTTTCAGTAGACTGACAGTTCTGAACAAGCCCTACAGAAACAAGAGACAAATCTAAAAATTGTTTAATAGCACAAACCTTGGCCTGCCATGCCTGGTCAGGACATCCTAAAGCTTCACTTCCCTACATTATTGTTAAATATGGAACACTGAGTCAGAGTTTTTCCATGCTCAATGCTTATCCCAAATTCTTCCTCCAAATAGAGGGGCTGTTTTTACCACCAACTACAGGCAGTGCAATTCTATCTGTGATAAATACTTCTGTGTTTTCTCCCCAGAATCATTATAGACTTCCAAGGTTTGCAACTAGAACTTCTCATTTTAGGGCAGTTGCAGTGTTTGCACTGATGTCCTTCCCCGGAAAATTTTGCCAAATAAAATCAAACAACGGCCCTTGGAGGATTTTATTGTGATACCACCCTCACAGGGAAGGATTTTTTCCCAATATTTCATCTAACCCTGCCCTCTGGCATTGGGACACCGTTCCCTGTGCCCGGTCACTCTGCACCTTATCCCAAGTCCCTCTCCAGCTCTCCTGGAGCCCCTTTAGGGGACCTGAGGCAATGCTGTGATGAATTTTCTGGTTTTGGTTTTCTGGTTTTGACAATATATGTTAATGAGTTTATTTTTTGCGTGCAGGCAGCACTGAACCTTTTCTAATTTAGTTGATGTGTGAGGGATTGAAAGCAGAATTTGAGGAGTGAGAAACCACTGGGATTAAACATATGGACTGTGGGAGGGTATGGAGCAACAAGCTCCAAGATATGGATGGGTTTTCTCATTTTCTAGCACAGTCACACATTGTTGTCATGAATCATTTTAAGGTTTTAGATGCTCATGATCTCTTGGTTACTGGAGAATTGCTGAATCAGAGAAATCTGGGTTCGGGATGGAGCTGCTGAGGGATTTGTCAGAGAATCACGGAATCCCAGAATGGTTTGGGTTGGAAGGGACCTTAAATCCCATCCAGTCCCACCCCTGCCATGGCAGGGACACCTCCCACTGTCCCAGGCTGCTCCCAGCCCCAGTGTCCAGCCTGGCCTTGGGCACTGCCAGGGATCCAGGGGCAGCCACAGCTGCTCTGGGCACCCTGTGCCAGGGCCTGCCCACCCTCCCAGGGAACAATTCCTGCCCAATCTCCCACCCAGCCCTGCCCTCTGGCAGTGGGAAGCCATTCCCTGTGTCCTGTCCCTCCAGACTCTTGTAGTCTCTCTCCATCTGTGTTGTAGCTCCTTGAGGCACAGGAAGGGACAATGAGGTCACCCAAAAGTTTCAGTTTTCCAGGCTGAACAACCCCAGCTCTCCCAGCCTTTCCCCACAGCAGAGCTGCTCCATCCCTCTGATCACCCTGGAGCCTGCTCTGGACTCATTCCAGCCCCTCCATGTCCTTCTTTCCCTTGTCTCTTGACACCTCCAAGGCTGGAGCCTGCACAGTTTCCCCTCTGCTTTCTGCCTCCAGGGAAATCCCTTCTCCTTCCCCTCCAGCTGAGCCCCTCTGGTGACACCTGAATTTCCCTTTCCGTCCCCAAATCCCGCAGGCAGTCACAGAGCAGCTGCACCCTGGGCATTAAGCAGGGAGGTGAAGCAGGAATTAGAGAATTCCTTCGTGTCTCCTTGTGGGTCACGTAAATTGGATGACATGGCATTAGTGCCTGCCACATCCCGGAAAAACGGGATCCAGATAAGCACTAATCACTTGAAAATGAGCTTAATGCACTTCCCAGCAATCTCTGCTGGATTTCCTGTTTCAGCCCGAAAATCACCACAGCCTGGGATCCAAAGCACTGCCAGCATTAAGGAGCCTTTGAGATCCGTTTTTTTTTTCCAATAAGCATCTTACAGTCCAGAGACGAGATGAGAAAATGTAAATTAATTAACGTGGGTAGGAAATAAAAAGGTGATGAAAATTGCTACTCTCAGTGTTTAACCACCTGATTTTCTCTGGCTGTTGCTATCCTAGGGATGGATGCCTTATGTTCACTTTTTATTGCCACGTTTATTAAGTTGAATAATTAATATTTAAATATTTAACCTTTAAAAGTGAACTGCCTCCATGTGGCCTCTGTGCTGCCTGGTTAACTTTTATCCCCATATTTTAACCTGTTTCACCTGCAGGTGTTGTACTGAATTACATTTTATGGAGTCTAATAATACATTTTCTGCTGGATAGTGAGAGTCCACCTCAAATTAATACAAAATAAAAACACAGCAGCATAAATCAGAAATTTAAAGGAGTGAAAAATAGCCAAATTAATGGCTGAGACAGCTTTGAGTGATTTATTTTTCCCCACAGAAGAGTAACAGAGTGTTGATTTGTTTTCCTTCCAAGGCAGAAATTGGGATTTCAGCTCCTAAAAGTTTCCTTCCAGCAGCTAAAGTTTCCTTGTAAAAGCTGTAGTGAATTCCTGACCTTTCTGCCTAAAGGGAAGTCCAGCAGGAATTCCACAAGATGCTCCTTCCCAGGGATAATTCCTGCTAAAGGCCTGAGAATTTTGCACCAGAATATTCCGGAGAAGCCCCATTTTCTCCTGCAGATTCCTGCTCAAGGATTGACATTCACGTGGGATGGGAAATTAAACAGGAGCAGAAAGGGCAGTTCCAGGAAAAGATAATTGCAGAATGAAACAGGCCGGGAGGCTTTCAGTCCACGTGGGTTTGGGGTTTTTCCCAATTGCTAAATCACAAATTTCAGTTTCTGCATTGCCATGCAATTCCTTCTTCACAGCGAGATTTTACTGCGCTGTTAAAAATTCCGTATTTACTGCAGTGTACAGTATTTTTATTTAAATATTTCAGTGTTTAAATAGACCTTATCCTGCCAGTACCCCCTGATAAAACTTATTTTCTGTCTTTGGAGATGTCCATGGTGCATCAGCGTCAGGCAAAAATTTGTGTTGTGTCTGTAGCAGAAGATTTTGGAAGTGTTCTGTGACCTCACGAGTGCTGAAACTGATGGAGAAGCTGATAAAATGGATGATTTTTTTTACAATTTAATCACGATTTTGGCTACTGTTTTTACATTCTGCCTGGAAATGGCTATAAAGAATATTTTTTTACTGACAGTTTTAAGGCTGTGGCTGCTCTGCTGCAGTGGGAAAAGGTGGCAGTGATTCTTGGGGCTGGAGTTCAAAGTTGAAGAACTTACTGGAGACATAAGCAGAATTTTGAGGAAAATGGAATATCCAAATGGGGGTGTCTTTCTTTTCCTCTTGATTTTTCAAAGCAGCTTCAGGTTTTGCTACTTTGGCTTTTTGATACTGTTTGACATTTGATCAGTTTGCTATTTATTTAAAAAATAGAGAAAGTAACCTGATTTTCCTTTTATTTTAAGTACTAAAAAATACACATTCTTAATATAAAGAGAAAAGAATATGAAATAGATTTGTAACCTTAACAAAAAAAAATTAAATTTAATATGCAAAATAACTGATTTCCCAAAAGGCTCTTCTTAGAATTTTTACTGACAGTGTTGCTATTTTGGATGCTAAAAACCCTTTTAAGCACAGCAGGGGTTTTTTGTCTCTGGCTTTTGTGCTACATTATATCAATACTCTGGAAGTTCATCTTGAGGGGGAAGAATTTAATTCCATGGATTTCTACCTCCTCACCTGCTGCAGGATGCACTTGGTACCTTAATCATTCCTCTAAGATGCTGTTTGAAAATAAAGATTTCAAACAGCTCTAAATAAAATTTTTTTAACATTACAGTGTTCAAAATTGAATCATATTTTTAAAAAACCACTCAGTTAATTATGGCAAACAAGGATTTCTCTTTAAATATTGATTTCTCCCATAAGGGTTATATATATTTTAAGTGTCTCCTGTATTAACTGGGAAAAGAGCTCAAGACTAAGAAGAACCTCCTGCTCTGAGAGGTCCCGTGCCCTGCAAGACCTCAGGGATTTATGGCACCTTGAACAGCTTTAATTTCTGTTCCTAAAAGCTGTTTTGCCCTAAAGAGAACTCAGGTCGCTCCCTGCAGTGTTTTCCGTGCAAACCCTTGGCGAAGGAATATCTGGATTTAATCCCAGCCTCACTCAGGAGCTGCTGCCCTTTCTCCAGAGGTGTCAGGGCCCTGTGGAGGAGCAGAAGTTCCTACAGGACATCCCAGTGCTGGTTTTAGCAGTGAATTCCTGGTTTATCCCTTCTGGCTTTAGCCTGTCTCCCTTGCCTCGTGCTTGCCCTGCTTTGCCGTGTCTCTGGTTTCAGATTTTTTGCCTGCAGCACGAATTCCCCCGAACTGGCACAAGGCTGAGCCGATTTTTGCTCCAACATCCCCTGCAGACGTGGCTTGAGGCAAATCTCCAGAGGCATGGCAGGTGGGAATGGGGAGCTGGACCTGCCTGCTCCACCCTCCCCGTTGGAAAACCCTCCCAGCCTGCAGTTCTGGAGTCGTTTCATTGGCACTGAGTGCAAGAATGGGGAGCTGCAAGTTGAAATCCACCGAGTAGAAATGAAGATTTGCAAAAAATTTCTAATTGGATGTTTTTTTCTAGCTAATGAAACAAGGCTAATTCCCTGATGGAAATGTGCTGGGTTGTTACCTCCAGGCTGCCCCGAGCCAGGAATTGCACAGGAAAAGGGAGGCACGGGAGGCTTTGGGTGTTTATGTGCTTCTGAACTTGGCTTTAAAGGAGGAATAAAGACATTAACTGGTTCCTGCCCCTGCACAGAACCCTGCTGGGGTTGGTTGTAAGGTGGAGCTGGAGGTTGCCATCTTTTTTTCCTTTATTTCTGTGCAGTGAAGCAAAAATTCATTAATAAATAGTTCCAGCTCTTCTGCCTAAAGCAGACTGAGCCGAGAATTTAAGGGGTGAGGGGGGAAATCCTACATTTGTACCTTCATTTGAGTTTCCATCTTGACTGGAATTTGTTCTTTTGTGCGTTTTCATTTGTGCTGCACTGCCTGATCTGCTGAAATCCTGAGCCACGCTTGTTTTCATCTCACCTGCAACCCCTGCAAACAGGCCCTTGGTTTTTTTGAGACTCCAGAGGAGGAGGAGAATTAAGCTGTCAGTGTGAAACACATCACCAGCCTCAGGATGGCTTCACATCGTGCCCAGTGCCTGTTATTTCTTCACTGGATGTGCCCACCCCCCAAAAAAAAAAGCCTGAGTGGGAATGTCAGTTTATAAAAATCAGAGGATGGTTTTGGTTGGGAGGGATTTTAAAGATGCTCTAATTCCAGCCTTTGCCGTGGGCAGGGACACC
>VYZQ01046732.1:0-10906 GCA_013400655.1 Mystacornis crossleyi | reverse complement strand
GTGGTTAACAGCTTAACCACAACAGTTGGCACGGATCTGAAACTTGCAACACAAAGCCCTAGCCTAAGAGCAAATTTATTTATTCAGCAGTACGTGTAAACCTAATTACATTTGACTATTTAAATTTATAGGACTAGATTCAACTCGTGTTTGTGCCAGCTTTAACTAGCACAAACCCTGGCACCCGGCAGCAGCAGCAATGGAAAGGCTGCCAGAGAGAAGGTGTTGGAAAGCGACAGAAGCTCCCTGGCAGCGAGAGGCATCAGGGTGCTAGCACAGCTTCTGGGAAGGGCTGGCTGGGTAAGCAGGCATGGCAGGTAGAAGATGTCTTGGCGTGATAGCCTGCCTTGGCAGGGCTCAACTGGAGGCTTCAGTGTATTACAGCTACCTCCTGCTTGAGAAAGAATTGCTGCAGTCCTACTTTCTTCTCTGTCTCAGAATGAATCATGTCATGGACAAGAATTAAGTGTCCCTAGAAGGTAGATGTAAACCTTGAGAGCCTTAGTGATACACCCGTAGAAGGACCAGACTTGCAAAATGAGTGTGCACTGAAAGGTGACTTCAGTTGTATCTCTGAAAGAAAAAGAAAACCCCAGCATTTCCTTATCTGGCGTCTGGAAATGGGCTAATAGTGTGAATTTGTTTGCCTGTCAGGCTTCTGTGCATGCCCGTCGCTGCCTTCCGTAGCACGGCCAAACACTGCAAGTGTTCTTAAGCCAACTGTCTACACCTGCATGAGGTCCTTGAAATTGTATTCACAGCAGGTCTGGAAAACTTTTCTACTCCATGTGCTTATTTATCTAGACCAAAGCCAATATATTTGGGAAAAAATAGCACAGGCAAGATTGGGGCTGGGCAAATTTGGAAGAGTAGGTTTGTTCCTAAAGCATGGTTACTCTGATGGTGTTAAATGTTACCTTTTTGGTGATCAGGTACATTTTTTCATAACTGGTGTTTGCCTAGAAGAGAGAGTCTGTGTTTCTGGTGAACTGGAGGGGAGCTGGACAGGGGAAGTAGTGGCATATTGATGCTTTCATTTAGTAATGAAGAAGTTTTTACATAAACTAGATCTTACCCTAGCTATAATCAGGTACTGATTTCAGCAAAACAAATGTTGTATTGCATACAGAAGTGAAACTGCTCTAAATTAAATTATTCAGCTATTTTCGGGGAAAAAAAGGAAGTCATAAATTGTACATTCTGAAATACCATTTAATTTGATTACAGCCCTGTTGAAATTGTCAGGCTCTCCGCACGTATTGTTGGGTTTGGCACAGTAAGTCCTCTAACACTGCAGAAATTAAGCACTTAAAAAGACACAGGTAAAGTTTGTTCTGCTCACCATAGAAACAGATATTTCTCCTGTAGCATTTTTCACTTTGGGCAAAGTGAATTTAAGAACAGTTAAGTAAATTAAGGGACTGTGTGATAGTCTGGGATTTCAGCATTTAGTCTGTGGTTTTTGGTTGCAATTTCAAATCAAAGCTTTCATACTTGCTGAATGCATTGTCTTGGAGTGAAGTTTCTTGTAGCCATTAAAAAAAGTGATTTAGAAGTTCTTGCAATATGAATGCTGTATTTGAGCTGTATTATTATCTGTTGGACTACAGTGGCCTGTTGGAGTTCTTATAAACAGATTGTATTGTGTAAATTTGTGTTTAGGGACATTTTAAAAACAAAACTATTTACCCAGTTGCCCAGCACATCTCAGGTGAATGTGTATTCAGGGACTTTTAAGCAAATTAATATCTGATGTAAAGTGTAATATGCAGAATTGTATACTTAATAATGCACACTGGAATAGTCTAGGGTAGATCTGTTGTGCTGATTGTTAGGAAATAGGACAGTGATGAGATTCAAGCTTTTGTCTTACTTATATGCTAGTTGATTTTTACATCTTTGCATTTGGAATGCTTAAATATGGATATCAACTTAAGAAGATCTCTGAAGTTCCTTACACTGCAGAGTCTAAGCAGGCACTGCCAAAGAAATAGAATTGCTTTTTTGCCCGTAGGATCAGACACCACTCAGGATTCAAAAAGAGCAGAAAACTTCATTCCAGATTTAACTTGGGAACATTTAAAGAGATTAAAAGTGTTTTTGAAGTGGGGTGGTGAGTTAGTTCTGAATGTGGTAGGAGACGCAAGTTGTGCCTACTCCCCAAGAAAGCCAGCAGTGCAAAAAGTCCAATGTAGTTCCATATGCAAGTGATAAAACCAGACACTGGTAAATTAATCTCTCTTATTCACAGTGTAGGTTGTTAATTGTTCTCTCTGCTGGCTGTCGATATAATGTGAAATTTTCATTCCCCATTCAAGATGGAAAAAGTTGTGGCTGAAAATGTTAACATTTGCATTTTTATTTGTTGATTTATTTAAAGGACAGCCTCTCTTACAGCAATCCATCACTCAGTGACACCCCAAATATGAATAATGTATTGTAGACTTGCGGTTACAATGTGTAATAAGTGCCAGAGACAGTAGAAGAATGTTAACTATGTTGCAAATGTAATATTTATCGACTCATACTTTATTGCTTTCGAGGTTCAATAATACTGACCATAGGACATTAATATCACTTATCTTGATTTTAGTTGGGCACCTCTGTATGTAGAAATAACCCATCTATCTCATACTTACAAAATTAATGTGACTTTTACAGCTCTTTGTAAGAAGTGCATTGTAGGTTTCTTGGCTTACAGTTTACAGTTCTCCTTTTCTACCCTCTCATTACTTGTATCTGACACTGATCCCCCTCCAGTTGCCTGACCCAGGTGGTGAACACCTCAGTACTCTTCTAGAGGCTTCATTTACTGGCTGCATTGTGATCTTGTGCCTCAGATAGGATTTGGACCAGGTCTCTTTTCCTATTAAAGACCAGTATGAAAAGAGTTTTCTATTGCTTCTGGCTGCAAAGGCAACAGCTGAGAGGCTAAAACAGAAATACCTTCTCTTTTGGAAAGACACACATAGCAAATCTAAATAATCTCTTTGAGGATTACAGATATCAGAAACAGAAGTGTTTAATAAGTTCAACATTTATTATAGACATGGAATTTACCGAGAAATTTTTACTCAATGAATAGCAATATGTTAGAGCAATTTGGGAAGATTGGGATTTAAAATTCAGTGGGTTTGAGAACCAAAATTTTATTGATAACCTGTTTAAGGAGAGAATTTGCAATCAGGTTTTGCTACAGTTGCAAATCCTTCAGTTGTGATTATTCCTGCCTTTAGTAGTTGCTCCAGGGTTCTGCTTTGGAAACTGATACTGACTGGGCAAGCGCTCCTCCTTATCTGCTCTGTTTGGTTACAACCACTGAAAGCTTTGAAGTCTCAGGGGGAAAATGTAGATGTGAACCCAGGGCTGGGATCTAAACCAAATTTAACAATGGGAGATTTCAAGCTTGTGTTGAAATCAGATTTCACCTGTGAAGCCTGGCTCTTGGGAAACTTGCAATTGGGTTCGGCCATGAAAATGATAAGCCTTGATTATATTTTGTGTTGTAGACATCAAGTAAATTTTGAAGTGACATTCTGTATTTACATCTGAGGCTATCAAATTTAACACATCATTGGCTTCTTTCTTTACTGTGTGTAACAGGAACACCTATTTCTGTCAAAGCAGCCTAGCTAATAGCTACTTTGCAATAACTGTTTCGGTGTGTCCATTGCTGACAATGAAAATCATATTGGGAAATTCTGATTTGCAGTGCAAAAGGATTAATGTTAATTACCAACTGTTGGCTGTAATTGTCACCCTCATTAAAATGCAGAATTATGTGTTTCTTAGTTATAAATAACCCTTCTAATTGTACTTGATGTATGCCAGTTTAATCAAAAAGTACACTTGCAAACAAGCAGATATTTGCATTAATCTAGCACTGGATCTTTGAGTCTTTTTTGATCGTCTTTTATTCCAAACTTGACTAGTTGGGGGAGGTCTACTACAGCTACATATCCTTTACACATTTTTTTTTGCAGCTCCATGGATCTGACAGGATTTTGTATTAAAATGAGGGGAAATGTCTTCTGGGAATGCTCTGTGCAACAGAAAACGTGTCAGTTTTGAAGTAGTTGGCAAGGTTTCCATCATTCAGTGGTATGACAATAACTTGATTGTAGTTTGAAAGTAATAATAAGCAAAGGAAAATAGAGTACAAATCATGTTGTGAAACTGACTTAACTCTTTGCATCATTTTCATTGTTATTTTAATTACTATTTTTTACAATTTTTCCCCATGTGCATTTGCAGTTTTTCAAATACCATGTTAAATCTTAAGAGAATTTTTGTTCATTGGATGTGATTCCTGTTTGCATTTGTAATCACAGCAATGAAAACAGCCTCAAAATATTTTCAGGTTCCTCTGTATTTTCCTCTACTCCATTGTCAAAAAAAAATTATTTTACTGTCTCTTTTTCCTTCACTGATACCTTGAGTGTTCTGCCTTGTACTTTTAAAAACTTTTTTAGAATTACTGTGATGGCAGTTTCCACAGAGCTTCGCAAGGTAAGATCAGTCTTGATTCCTGTCTTCATGGTTGTTCCTAGTACTAGAATGATTTCTCTTCTCTTCTTTCAGAGGCATTTCCTCTTGATTTTTTGGAGGTTTGTTTTATTTTTGAAATGGGAGGAATTCATGAATAATATGTGCAGGATAATTGCATCTTACTTTAAGAAGCCTTTATCCCAAAAGATGTGTCTGCCATCCTTCCACCATATTGCTTATGTGTTAATAAATACCCTTTTTCTTCTCTCCTTCACTTTCCTGGGCCTTTCAGGGTATCAACTCCTCAGGGCAGGATCTTGCCACAGCACACCTCAGTGCTTGATGGATCCATGCAATAATAATGTTTAACTGTTGATGGTGGTCTAGTTAGGGTGGAACTCATCTTGCTTATCTTGAGACAACTGAGTTAGTTACTGTCAGCTCCTTTTATGGTCAATGATTTATTTTAGAGCCAGCTAAATATCCTTTTGGTGATACCTGTTATCCCGTGAGCTGCAAAATAAGCCTGGGGTAACATGCACTGGCACCTTGCTCCTCTTGTAGCTGAACATGTTGAACGAAAAATAAGTTGTTTGTCATTCATATTTTCATTATGGTTTGGAGGCAAATGCAGGGTTAACCCATGTGCTGCATGGTCACTGCCCTGATTATTAATATACTTTTAATGCTTGCACTCTAAATGGAAGGGCTTAGGCATCAAAGATATAAAGCCCTCCACTCTGGGAGAGGGAGTGTATATGCCTGCATGTGAACATGACGCATTTGGTTCAGCAGCACGTCGGCTTGTGGGGTGGTAATGTGTTCAATAAAAATTGCGGTGGTGGAAGTTTGGCTGCTTTACAGAGTCCTGTTTTGAACTGTCGTGACCTGGTGATGCCCTGTAACTTGAGCACCGGTGACTGCAGTGATTTTAGGTCTGAGCAGGGCCTTGCACCAGTCCTGTCCCATCCGTGCCAGTCAGAAGTGCCGTGCACCAGGGGATGGTCTCAGCAGACAGACACAGCTCTGTCTTCTCAGGTATTTCATTGGTTCTTTCCAGCTGATGAGTTGACTACTTCAAAAATAAATTCCTGCCTCTCTGTCACTTAAGGAGAGTAATCAATCAGTGCTTTGTAGTGTCTGATTTGCCCCATTTCCAGTTTTTAATGTACTTTTTTAAGCCTTTGTGATATTCTAGTTTTCTGCCTCAATAATGACATCCAGCTTTTCTTTGAGCTACCATGAATAGCATAGTATCATCAGCAAATATCTCTTCCTTATTTCTCCTGTCTCTAGGCCACTTGCGAATGCACTAAAGAGTTCAGGCCCTAACAGATTTCTGTGAGGCTGCGCTGGTGACCTCTCTGGCCACTTTCTAGCAGGCCAGTTTTAATGTTTTCTCTTAATTTCCTGAGTTTTAACCAGGTATCTATCCATTAATGGATTTTTCCCTTAGTTTATGTCAACTTTTACATCTTTGGTAATAGATTTGCTGGAGGGCTTTTGTAACTAACAGATAGACTATATAAACTGTATTCTTTTTTTAGAGGCATAATAATCTTATGAATCTTGTAGAGGTCCCCAGTGAATGAAGACTTAATATAAAGTCTCTGCCAATATGTCAAGTTTATTGATTCCTTATTATAATTTCTATCAATCTGCTTGTTCTAAACATTAGATCTTCATTTGTAGATTTCTGCATCTTTCCAGATCACTTAAAAAAAAAAAAATCTTGCCTTTACCCAGAACTGAAGCAGTTTTCAGCAGTTAGTTACATGATACAGTTAATAGTTCAGCTGTTTCATACCTGAGCTCCTTCAGAAGTTTGAGTGAGTACCAGCTGATCCCAGCAATTCATTATTGTTCATTCATGTCGATTTGTTCTGTAATTTATTTGCAGGACATTTCAGCTTCAAACAGGTCTTTCTTTTACTGTGTCCTCTGTAGCTTCAGAAACTTAAGTTCCCACGTGGTGAATGTATGCTCATTTCATTGAGTTTTTCTGCTGTGGCTTTATCATCCTGTTCCTTTGTAACTTCATTTTCTCCTAGCTTTAACTTAAACTTAGTATATTCTATATACTTAAACCTGGAATTTGTTATTGGACCTAATGCTTTCAGCAGAATAACCCTTAGCCTTTGGCTGGAATTCTTTGTGTGGTTTGGTTTTATGGGGTTTTATTGGTTGTCAGTTTGTGGGATCTTCTTTCTTTACTTGAGCTAGCAATTTGTTTGTTCCATTTTCTTTATTTAAACCTGACTGGATGACAGTTTACTGTTTCACTTAAACTGGTATGGTTCCTTTTCATCCATCTGAAGTCTTTCTCCATAGGTTAAATCTCCATTTTTGGAGCCCTAGTACGACTATTACTTTTAACAAGCTTTCTCATTTTTATATTGTTTCCACTTCTGAAGTGAAAGACTGCTGTAGCAAATTTTTTCTCCATAGTGGTTACTCTGTCACATCTGGGCGGTGCCACAGATGGCTCCCAGATGTAAGAAAGACTTTATGGAATGAACAGCACAACTAGGACTCTTCAGCTTGGAAAAGAGGTGGCTAAGTTTAGGATACAATTAGAATTTCATAAAATCAAAAGTGACCTGCAGAAAATGAGTAGGGAACAATTCTTTATTGTCTTGTCTACTGGAAAAACTGGTGGGAATCAGATAGAGCTGTGAGATGGCACATTCAGAGGATGTAAATGAAGACAGAAACCAGCAGTGAGCTAGTGTCCTAACCTGTTATCATTACTGTGTTACTTAACTCCACATATTTCAAGACTGTTACTGTAATTTTCTCTAATTTATACAGATTTTTAAAGTTTTCCTTAATATCTGAATTATAATAATGATTTTAGAAAAGCTATTTTCAAATAAATACTGTCTCTTATCGTACTTGTTAAGACATTTCTGATTGGGAAAAACCCAGTATCTGGGCTTATGTCTCAATCTTACAGTGTTATATATCTGTCATGAGTTCAATAGGACATAATAACAGAAGGTTTGGGCACTGATTTTTCCTGGGTAGGGTAATGAAAGAGCAAAGGTATCTTCCACATTTGTTTAGGGAAAGTAATGGTGGTGTTTCAGTGTAAAGAATATTGAATTTTGAACTGCTGAACTGAATATGCTTTTGTTCGGTAGGATTTACTTTGGGGAACCCTGAATCGTGTAAGATGCCTTTAGCTTTCTAATACAGAGCTGGAGGAAACAGAGGTGATGTTGTAGTCTCTGGCTACAGATCTTTGTTCAAGCTGAGTGCACCATTTTTTTGCTGCAGTGGGGTCTCCGCAACCTTCCCTGGCAGACAGCTTTGCCTGTAGAAAAATCAGAGGACGATATTTTTGATAGCTGTTCAGAGATGTTTTATTTTTCTTCCAGCCTCATAGCTGGAGGTTTCAGCACAGACTGACCACAGACTCCCCCAAAGACTCCCCAGAATCATGTGAACGCCCACCTAAGTACAGCATTCTCAGGGCGGGGTACATTTGAAATTACCAATGAGAAACAGGATTTAGGCACAATAGCATCAGGGAGCCCATCTAACCCAACCCATGCTCCCACTCCCAAGGCCCATCCTCCAGGGAGGACAGCCACAGTTTTTACTGCCGGTGTGACATTTTTTCTTCCTAAGCTACATTTCCTTTTCAAAAACACATGCTATTGATCATTGTTAAGTTTGGCTTTGTGATGGGCTGTGACTGGAGCACTGATACAATCTCTTCAACATTCAGATAATCTTTAAGGAAAACAGTAACTTGGTGGTTTTTTTCACCATTTATTTAATTGTAGATCCTGATTATACTTATCATACAAATTTCTCAATGCAACATGTTTCTAGCTCCCCAGTTTGGGGCCATGTACATTAATTTTGATCTGTTTTGGGATGGCTTAAAATATGGCCCTCTGAGCGGGGGGAAGAAATTCTTTTAGTCTGTGTATGTTGGGAGGGAAATCATTTGGAAATATGATGGAAAACTAAACCTTTTACAGAAAATAATTTATCTTTATTTCTGCCCTGTACTAAGTTAGCTGTCTCTCTTTTAATGGTGGTGATTTAAGTGTTGTTTTTCACCTTTGTTTCTTCCTACCTGTAAGTTTTGAAATATTTTCTTTGTTCCATACTGCTGAAGAGCATAGTGAAAATTACCTCGTTTAAGATGTTCCTGCTTATTAAAGGGGATTGGACTGAATGACCTTTAAAACTCCCTTCTGACCCAAACTATTTTATTATTCTAAGGAAAAAAATTGTTGATACAGTTTTTTTTTCTTTCTGTAAAAAAACAATCAAAGACATTTTAGAGTACTAATCTATAATTTATGCATTTAACAGCTTTTAAAGTATATTCTCAAAGCCTCTAATGCCATTGTACTTTTAACTTTCGTTTTTGCTTCATCTGCGTTGAATCATCTTTTACTACTTAAAACAGAAATTGGGTTTATTGAAACATTTCAGTTCTGATTATTTTATAATAAAGATGAAGAAGTCTAACCTAATGAAATCACTGGAATGAAATGAGAAAAATTAAAAAAAAATTAATAAGATGAAGACTTGAAGTTTTTATTAAGTCACATTTGGCTGTATGTTCCTCTGTGTGTACTGTCTTGGATCAGCAGGATGAGAAACATGTCTAGTAAGGAATGACCTTTGCACTGTTAGACTTACTTTCTCTGTTACATTTCCAGAAGAGTTACTGGAAATTCATTGCTGATAGTTCTTTACATGTCTTAACTTCCGTTAATGTTGCAAAATTGTGGTTTGAGATGAGCAGGATTACTGCATTCTGATTCTTCCCCCCCATAGTTCAGGCCTGTAAATACATTTTATAGAACACATGCTTGTCTGTCAGTCTGTTGGGTCTCTCTGAAACATCCTAATGTACAAGCAACTTTATGATTTATGAGAGACTTTTCCATACTCTTAGAAATAAAATGCTTCCTGCTCCCTGCAGATCATCCGGTGATTTCCTGTGGGACTGTGTTGCTGTATCCGCAGTATGAAGGTTGCTTGCTTTGCAGGTGTCCTCTGATGTGGCACAGTCTTCTAAAGTGTCTGTGCTCCTGTGCCCAGTTCTGCCCAATTTTTCAAGCTCCGCTCTTGTTCTGATGACCTTGTCCTTGCTGAGGAGACAGTGTTCTTCCAGCACTGCCTTTTCTTTTTACTGTAACAGGTGAAGCAATTCCTAGAAGGACTTTAACAGTGCTCCAGCTGCTGCTCATCCCAGCTTCTGCTTGACTCTGTTAATTGCTCTGTGCATCCCTGTTCTTATCCATATGCTTGGAATTTTGAACCTGTATATCTACCTCGTTTGTAGGCAACAAACCAACCTCATAAGAGAGTTGTTCTCTCCCCCTCCCTTCCTTGCCAATCTTTTTCTTATCTCGTAATGGCCTCTCAGCATCTAGATTTCTAGACATGAAAAGAAAAGTGTGTTCTTAACTGAGCCTTCACTGACAGCCAGATTCGACTGTGGTGAGCATCTTAAGGGATGTCTGGATCACTAGAATGTATAGGTCTATTGTAATCAGCTGTACAATTTTCTTGCTTTTGCTTCTTCTGTTTTGTTATGAACTTTTTAGCAGCAGACCCTTTCTACCAGTGCACAAACCGTAACATCACGTGACATTGACTTTACTCAAACCAGAAGATTTTTGTGCCAAGGTTGTAACATTGTATCATTACTTCATTGTATCTGTGTGAAAATTTTAATTTCACGCCCTGCGGACTTCACTGTCTCTGTGCACTCTGATCGTGTTGTTGCATAGAAGGGTAAGTCCCTTGGTCACATTCATTTTGTAGCGTATTTTTTTTTTTTTTAAAGTTCTGTTTCCTTTGAGAGGTCTTGCTGTAAAGTTAGCTCAGGACTTCTGCCAGGAAAATATTTGCAAGCTTAAAGGGCAGATACTAAAACTATTTTTTGTCAAGGTTTTTATAGTGTGGCTATTACCATCTTATTAAAAAAGAAAAAAATGTGTATGGCATTTGGGCTACTCTATGATAAATTTCCTTGTGAATAGTTGCAAGTGATTTGGGGAAGTATGTGGGAAACGGAGGGAAAACCCTTGTTTAAATATATCATCAAATTTCCATAATCCTGGTTTTCATGGGTTGCGAACTTTTCTGGGCAAAAGTCCTTGGTTAGTGTTTGGATTGGTTTTTGGAGATTCCTGGTTTGCAGGTGTTGGTATTTTAAGCTTCCCTGTTTGTATCACACCTGCAGTGCATGGGTAGGTCAGCGTCCAACCCTTGGTAGTCAATCTTTGCCCTTTTGGTCTGTGTTGATGAACAACCTCTCTGGGCAGTCTGTGCCAATGTTCAACCACCTATATAGCAAGAAAACCTTTTTACTTCCATTTGAGTGGAATTTCTTGTATTTCAAATACAAATTGTATTTCAATTTGTGCCCATTACCTCTTGT
>VYZQ01046726.1:20826-47994 GCA_013400655.1 Mystacornis crossleyi | reverse complement strand
TTTTTGTTTTTTTTTTTGTGTTGAACTCTATTTTCCAAAAAATAATCTTCAGCAGGTTCAAATGACAGCAGCTGGAAACAAAAATAAGTGACCAAGTATCATCTTATTGCAAATTATAACCACTGACTTTGTACAAGCGTGAGCAGAACCGTGAAAAAGTTTGTATTGGTTTCAAGCATACAGTGGTGATGAGCCATCCTGATGCAATTCCCACCAATGCTTCCCTGGGCCTGCGGCTATCGAGGACGTTGTTTCCATAGGAAATAACAGGAACCTGAAGTGACAAGTGGTGCCAACCCACAGGAACATGACCAGCTTCTCCCATCACCATCACCACTGTGCACTGACGCCTTGGGAAGATTTGTGACCCATTACCGCAGTATTTGGGGGTGGGGGAAGGAAGGAGGGGGTGTCCGTAAGAAATGATTTATTCAAAATTAATTTAAAACATCACATTTAAAATGTCCCAGCACATCATCAGAAACACTTATAAAATGCTAACTCTGCCGTGTGTCTATGAAGACGTCGTTTGGAAAAGGAAAGTGAGAGATTCACTACGGTGCCCCCTGCCCCTGCAATCCGTGACGCCGGCTCTCCTACCCCACAATAAGTTATAAAGCTGTACAGCTGACATCACATCCCGTGGTTACTTCCAACAGTGAAATGACTGGTTACTTTCAATATTAGTGCACAACAGTGAAAAGCTGTCTGCTGCTCCGTGTTTTGGCAGCAGCGTGTGAAAAAGAAACAAAAAAAGGCACTTTTTGGCTGGTTGTGCCTTTAACTTGGCAAATTTGTCTATTCTGGAGGTACCCAGGCAGTCCTTAAGATGTCCCCCGTTTCTGTGCATGTTTGTTTATATAATTTTTTAAAAGTAAGGCAGAATCCATAAATAAAGGCAAAAAGCAGTGCAGAAAATGTGACAAACACAAAATGTACAAAAGATGAAGTTAGTTGGCACAAAAGAAGCTTGAATCCAAAGCCAGAAATCACTGAACTGCACTTGACATAGAAAACAAAACTGTGCTCAAATCATCCCAACTGGTTTCCAGTTATTTGTGAGCAAATTAAAAGAGCTGTGATATTTTAAATGTTGCCTGGTCAAGTGAAAATACAAAGCCAATTCTTTCTTTCCCTGTGTTAAAATTGCTATAAAATCTGCACAACAGTGTTCCCAGCTCACTCAAGGAATTATTCATCATATACAACCAATACCAACTTTCTCAGTAATTTCAAAGCATAAGCAAGTGATTGCAGATCCATGACTGAGACTACATTTTATTCAATATGTCTCCAAAGGTTAAAAAAATTTTAATGAGTAAAACTGCAACAGAATTCCTTCTTAAAGTGCTTTTTTTTTTAAACTACTCATTAACTATTTTTTTTTTAATTCATCAACATCCTTGAATAAGAAATGCTTGCATACCTAGAGAACAAAGCTTTTCTTTTACTGCCCTTCCCAGTTGTCTGAAGGGTTTTTGGAAGGGTACTGGGAAAGATGACTCATTCCAGATCTCCTTTACTGAATCATTGTGTGGAATCACTCTTGTTACAGAGCAATCCTGCTGATCTTTCTCATTAAGAGCTTTACAAATTAGCAGGGAGACATATTAAATACAGAAGTCCTTATGTAAACCCATTCTTTAACTAATATTTTACAATGAAATGTAAGTCATCACACATCTTTACAGAAATTTGAATATTCCTATTCAATATTATCAGAAAGATTAAAAATTTGCCCTCCATACATAAGGGCAGTCTGTTTCTTTTTTTTTTCCTGTATAAAAACCAAAAGAATTTTTTTTTTGCAGCATCACAGAAAAGCAACAGTTTTACATTCACTCATTTAATGTTCACATAAAAATTCAACCACTAGCGTTTGTGTATTTGATAAAATCTTCTTGACAAACTTGGTTTTGGTGTTTTGGACTGTCACAAGCTACTGCAGGTGAAGATGCAGTTTTCTAGAGCATTTGTTGATCTGAAGCCTTCGTGGCTAAAAAAATGCTTTTATCTTTCAGGGAAACAACCTCCTCCGGCATCTCCTCTGGTCCTGTACAGCCACTGCTCCCCCAGACTTCCAATGGCATAAGCAACACGACTCCAGTTCCAGTAGGTACCAGGCATTGCATGTTTGAGTTGGTTCTTGTGCTCACAGGGATCTCCTCTAAGGGTCCACATCATCAAGGTCACTTTTGGGCTCCCCAATCATCATAGGAGACTCTGAGCCCTTTCAACACACAAGGGACAGGGAGAGGAGGACACAGTTACTTTTGTAAGATGCGCGGCTGCTGTGTGTATGGTCAGCGCTGGTTCTGACCCGAGCCCCAGGACCAGCTGCCCCACAGAGCCACACAGCAGAGGGTAAATCTGCCCTTGCTTTACCTGCTGCAGGTGCCTGTCTCCGTTCTCGTTGGCAGGGCTGCTTTCTGACCCATTGCTGCTTCCAGACTGATCCTTCTCATTCAGCAGGGCTGTGGCATAGGCCAGAGTGTCCTGAGTTGGAAACACCGCAAGAGAGGGTCAGGGGCCATGGTGATCCCTTCATTTCACAATTATTATTTTTAAAAATTTTCATTATTTTATTATTATTATTTTAAAACAACAATAGTTGCTGTAGTGAGACAGCCGTGTCACCACAGGTAATTGTGAGTGTTCACTAATATCTCTCAAGGGTTAGTTTTTTCAGGAACAAGCACAGCCTCTGAGCTTCTAAAGCAAAAACAGCCTGAAGTGCACTGGAATATCACAGAATCATTAAGATTGGAAAAGACCTTTTAAGATCAAGTCCAACTGCCAAACCAGCACCACTAAACCACGGCCTCAAGTGCTGTATCCACATATTTTTTGAACACTTCCAGGGATGGTGATTAAAGCTGCCAAACCCAAAGAAGCTTCCAGGAAAAGAAGTAGGCAACTTTAATGTCTCTGCCAGGACAGCCACGTACCTGTGCTGAAATAGTGCGCTGGAAGGTTTTTGCAGTGGATGTTTCATTGGACACGTTACTCTGGGGAGCCCAGTAATGTTCAGACATCTGCATAAAAAGCCAAGAAAGCCATAAATTTGAAAGCCACTTGATTTTTACTTGTGTAAAGCCTCACCCACTCGTGATGGGGGGGAACTAAGACTGGAACGAGCTTCCTGAATCCTCTGGCAATGAGCTGGAGATCTGGGACACAGACACTTTAAATGCAGCCACAAAGGTGATTGTCCCTCAGCTGAAAACCAGCAATCAACTTCTGCTGAGCTCTAAGCTTCCAAAGCGTCCTTGGATATTTATAAAAGATATGTTGGCCAAACTGTGTTCAGCTTAGAGAGAAGAACAAACACTACACGTGTGGGAGGAAAAGCTGTATCAGTCAACAGCTGTGCTTTGTGCAAAGCTGTGATGATTCCGTAAGGAATCCAATCACTTAAACATTCTCCCCCATCAACACACAGGCAATGGAAAACTGCTTTTTTAAAAATCTGAAGCCTTCTAACACGAATACAGTGGCACTGAAAGCTTCCCACATAGCAAAGAATAATCACTGCAACCATTCACACTGGGTTTTATTCACTGTAAATGCACTTATGCCTGGAACACGTGGGGGGATACTGAAGTTCTGGCATTGCATCAGATTTAGCTGCATCCAAGTTGTCCTTGGAAAAAATGAAGTAGCTTCTATTTTGTCTTTAGAGCCATCTGAGAAAGCCATGCAGAGGATGGAGATTATCCATCCATGATTATTGTTGTAAACAAGTGACAATTTCCCTGTTACAGCCAAATTACCTTTTTCTGCAGCCACTGCACAGCCCAACTCCAGTGGTGGGAATTCTCCTTGAAGTAATCTTTTGCAGTAGGGCACCTTGGGAATTGAAATTATATTCATTAGTCAGGAACAAGGCTTTCTGGCCAACACAAAAAAACCCACAAAGACTCCTCTCTCTTTGCACTGCTGCCCTCTGTGTGCAGTTATCACTGCAAACTCTGACAAAACTCTACGGACCTGTTGTTAATTGAATTAGCAAGAGCAATAATGCCTAGTAAAATTTACTCAAAGCAGAACCCCACAGGTTCACATATTTCAGAATTATGCTTTATTGGGACATATGCCAAGTTCTAAACAAAGAGAATTTAGGAATCATAATATTTCAAAAATCTGGGACAGTTTCCCCATGTTTATCTGGTGTTAATGTCAGACTCCTGCTCTGCAGAATGACCTTTTCCTTTACAAACAGCAATTATCACTTGTTACCTGAGAAATCCCTTCAGGTACCAACCAGTAAAGATTTCACTTCATACTGGCATGTGTACTACCAAGACCTTTGAGCACCAGTAACAAAGGATAAAACTGATCAAAAATAGGAGTAGTAGGTTTTATAATAGTCACAGAGGGGCCTGAGGCAGGGCTGAGGTTAAACTCAAACCTTCATTACTCACTTCTGAGCCAGAGTGACAAGGAACTTGACACACTGGTAGCAACGGCTGCTGTCCACGTGGTTGCTGTGGTGCATCAAGGCTGTGGGGAGAAACACGTGGATTAAAAACCACAATCCAGATTTCTGTGTATCAGCCAGTCTGGAAACAGAGATCAAGCTAAAATTTTAAGTTAGGGAATAGAATTTGTTTCTACAGATCTTAGCATGAGAATTTGTGTTAAACACACTGCTGTAGTGCTGGCAGTCTTGAGTACTTCCACAACTCTATTGGATTAAAAATAGAACTGCTGCATTTTCACTTTGATCTTTCAAATGCATTACCTGAATTTTAAACAGCCCTAATGCAGTTTTTCTTCCCCTATAATCCATTCTATGTTAGATAATCACTATGGTTACATTTGTCCGAAGGAAAAAAAAAAATTATTGTCTGAAACCCCTCAAAATGAACCAGATCACCAGCTTGCACCTGGATCAAAGTTTGCAAAGCCAGAGGAATGTTTAAAGCTTCTTCACAGAAACAAGCATAGCAGAATTCAACGGCCATGAAACTGTTCCGTGGGAGACTCGGGCACAACCCCAGGCCATTCCTACCAGGCAGTTTTCTATACCATGAATTCCCACCTCTTTAAACAAAATTCTTTGACTGAGGAGAAGCACAAAGATTTCCACGGAGCTGCCACAATCAGATTTGCTACTCAAAAGTTGTTCTGTCCATAGCAGTCAGCAAAGAACACTATACTGAAACCTCCAAAGCTGACGAAAACTGCTGGGGAACTGTAAATTGCCAGTTTTAATACTGTTGAAGCAGAGCAGATGATTAAAATTACAGCACTGCTGTACTGCAAATTATGCACAAACATCCTATTAAGGACCACCAAAACCTATTATTTGCTGATTTCCCTTTCCTGGATTAAAACTAGTGAATGTGAGGGATGCTGTTCAATGCTGTCGTGAGGAAACTTCGGAGTAAAACTGCAACTTTCACTCCCAAATCTCAGGGCAGTTCTTGAAGCCTTCAACATAAAAATCCAATTGAACACTTGCACTTCTCCTCTGCAGAGGAAAAAAGGTCATGTGTTGCCCAAGTTACAGGAGAGAACTGGTCCAAGTGGGACCAATTTACCCAGGAATTAAAATAATCACTTAGCTATTCTCTTACACTGCTGCATATTTCCTTCTCTTCCATCAGCCATACGTGGAAACTACTAAACAGGGGAACATTGACAAGAGAAATGAACAAAGCTAAATATTCCTTCTCACTAAAACAGAATCCAAAATAACTGAAGGTGAAAGCCACAATCTGAAGCAGCTCCTCACCCAAACAGCCATGAAAGAGCTGCTCGAGCTGCACTAACCCATCAGAGGTGCTCTCTGTTACCCCACATTTCAGTTACACACAAAAGCCTCTTCTGATGCACAGGAAATAAGCTCTCACTACTTCTGGGATTCTTCTGTTGCTTTTGAATGCTTCAGTAACTTCACTTCAGTAAAGTTTCGTATCAAATGGAGAGACAACACTTTGTATGAGCAGCAACAGGTGGGAGCCACCTGTCCCACTGCGAGGCTCTACTGCAGTTAGTAGGACAAGCATCCTGCTGTGCTGAGCCAGTTTCTTTTTATGCTAATTAGGATGCTAGCAAAACAAAAAGATTGACAATGTCTTGAGCTGTGTAGGAAATAAAAATTAATTTTAAGGTCACAGGATTCATACAGTTCCTCTATTATGGTAATCAAAGGTACTCCCCCCCTTTCACATACACTCTGATCTGCCCCTTATTTAAATAAGTTAGCTCTCTTTCCCAGTTTAATTCCTTTCCAGTTTGCTGTTGCTATAATATTCCAGTGCTTATTTTGGATTTTCTTATAGCATTTCTTGGGGTGGCAGCTGCTAAATCAAATGTGTTGGGTTCTTTTCCCCAAAAAGGAGAACAGTTTAGGAAGATTAGGAACCAGGAGATGGCGTGAAGTACCACCACCATCAAGGTCAGTAGGAAACAGAAGTGTTCACCCACTGGCTTACTTGCCTATTAATCCATTTTCAGTTTCAAAGGCAAATTTGATGCGCTCTACTTGTAATGGGTCTTCAATAACCTGTTAGGAAAGAAAAATATCAACTTGGGTAAGTTGTGTGTGATGCTGTATCTAATCTATAGAACAGTTTTAACTACTCCAACGTGCAAAACAAGACTGTGAACTTTCATGTGTCACTGGATTATCAAGATAGAAATTTAGGAAGTAATAAAACTTCAAACTGTAGGATTAAAATTTGTGTGGATTATTTCAAATTTGTGTTGAAATTACCAATGCAGCCCTGACTTTTTTTGTTACACATCAATACAAAATCTATCCTGTCCAAGTCTTTACCCTTCACCTACCAGGATCTCATGGAGTAACTGGAATATGTTTTTCAGTTCATGAGGCGGAGCAGTTTCCAGTTGAGTCTGCGTGTAAGAAACAAAGTTACTTAGATAGCAAAATACCCTGATGAAGCAAAGAATTTCAAGATAGCTTTACAGATTTTTGAAAATTTGTTAATTTAAACAGTAAAGGCCTAAGAAAGCCTAAACCCCAACACCACCCCAGATCCAGCAAACTGTACTGATTGTTCTGTGGTGCTGTTCGAACACACACAACACACGGGATGACCAAAGCCTGTGAGCAGCACTTATGGGAAAGGCTTGTCCTGGTTCTGTGTGTACCTTGATGAAGTGCAGCACAGTGAAGGAGAAGTGCTCGTTGCAGAAGCAGCAGTACACCACCATCTCGATGAGCACCGACAGCGACCCCGTGAGCTCCCGCAGCGCGTGCATCACCTGCGGGCAGAGCACACCCTTCACACCCCCTTCGCACCCCCTTCGCACCCCCTTCACACGCTGCACACGGCTGCCTGCGACAAAACCAGTCCTTAACGCAGTGTTTGTCCTTCCCAGGAAGGATGCAGCTCTTTTCCCCAGTGCCTGCATGGCCCAGGAGGACGAACCCCTGCCCTCACAGCGCTCCTTCAGCTCCTGCTGCCTGCCTCCGAGGGGCTGGTCAAGCATCGTCCTTTAAGTCAGAGCAACTCAAGTTAGCAGCTGCATTTGACATGGTAAAAAGCTGCACAGGCCTTTGTAAACTCTGCATAAAACCAGACTGTGTATAAAACCAGACCCCAAAGCTTAGGGATGTACTAGATTATAAAAAGATCAAGAAACTAAAGGTGCCTTCTTGTTTAGGCTCAAAATAACCACATATTCTCCCCGCTGCTTGCTTCTGAATATTCAGTATTCTTCATGTAAGGAAATGTCAAAGGAATACATCAGACCAGCTTTTAGGTTCAAGCAGGGCAGGATTTAGAACAGGTACCTCCATTAGGTAGGGTTTTCCCTCAGACAGGAATAACAAGGCTTCCACTTCTTCATGGAGCGCGAGAAGCGGCCCTGAAGCGGTGATGCTGAGAGGTGGACGCTGCTTAAAGAGACCAGGAGCTATAATAGCAAATACAAAAACAATCCACTCATAGATTAGTTTGTTCTAACACACCTTGAAGACACTGCTGCTCATTTGGCACCATGAAATCCCTCATGACACCGATCTAAACTAGTTTATAGTTGGTGTGCTACTACTCAAAGTAACAAGTCTCTTGCACACTGAAATAACGCTTACTTTGGTGACTGCAGACAAAAATACTGCAGGAAGGTCAAAGCAAAAGGTCCACAGACTATCAGTACTTTGAGCTTTAGTTTACTCTCAATCACTGTTGCACATTCATCATATCCAGAATGTTTATAATCTCATTTTACTTTCTCATTTTTGACTGCTTTCAACCCTAGACAGAAATTAAATTATTCTTTTAAAACACAACTTCAAATTCCTCCTTCAGGAAACTGAAGATTTTAACTTATTCCTTTATTATCTTTATTTGGAGATTTCTGCCTCTTGTAAGAAGTAACTAGTAGAGTGTTTAATTGTTTTTTATTCAGTAGCTTAGTCTAAATACTCCCTTTTAGATTAGCAAAAGGCAGCATAAGCAAAATACGGCCTGTGAAGCTGTGGGTCTGTTCATCCAGTGACACAGCTTGATTCACTCACACCAGAAAGACCTTTCAGGCACACAGGGAAGGGTAAAAGGCACATGTTAGCATCAAGATTTCCAGCCCCCTCCAAATACTGTTTGCCACAGTCTCTCAGTACATTTACTGCAAAATCAGAAGTAATCAAACATGTACTGACCGTTACTACCTTAAATTCAAAGTTACTGTGTTTTCCTCACTGATATTAAGTCTCTCCCAGTCAATGGAACTGAAATGCCACGTCACCAAAAGACAAAAACACAATTCTTACCAACATTTCTTTGTGAGGAGACGTCAGAGTGCAAGACAAGTAGTGCTACAGTGTTGTGAAGATATCCAAACTCACGTGCCTGTGCTGAACTCCATCTGCGGTTCTGTTTGAGCCAAAGAGGGATTTAATTAACTTTGGTTTATTTAATCAACTTTGTTAAGCCAAAATAATGTTCTTACAGTCCACCACCATGGTCTAATACTTTGGAGTGGGTAAAAATTTTGTTATTATCAAAAACATCACGCTCACTCCTGCCAAGAGAGTTATTTCCATGCTAACTACACATAGGTGGGCTCACACTTACATGAGGTTGATAGAAAAATCAAAGGATTTTTCTATTCCACCACATGAAAAGTATTTATTCATAATTTAAACATAAAAAATGCGGGGATGGACAAAGTACAGCACAACACAACTGTACCTGATTGCTCTGCCGGTTGGGGCCGAGCAGAAAGTTGACCATGTGCCTCAGGGCAGAGTGTCTGAGGAGAAGACTGCTAGCCCTTATTCCCTGCTGTGGAGACAAAACCAAGTTACCTTCCTGTGCAGGTGAAGAATTAACGCTCAAGGAAACAAAAGGAAAATGCACAGGGCCAAAACCTGCATTTTCCACACCGAAAACTCCATAATATCCCAATGCAGAGCAAAAAGGTAAACTGCTGAAGAGCTGTCTCGTTCTACGCAGCACATTACACAAACCAGAGCAGAATCAGCAGGTGCACAATAAATGTCTTACAAGAAAAAAGAACCCAAAAAGAATAGAGAAACAGAAATCGTATGGTTCAGTCAGTTATTCTCTTGCCCATGGAATAAAAATCCTGAATGCTGGATTTTTGGGTATATGTAGACACATATATAATTTCTTTTTTTAAATAACAACCCCATACAACCCTTTAAAACAGAAAACCAAAATTCAGACTCTGGAAATTACATCCTCCATTGGTATACTTAGCTGATATATTTTTGTGTGATTTTATCCTAATCCATTATTTAAAGCCATTTATTTAAAAAAACCCAAAACAAAACAACCCTGATTACTCTTAATAAAAGTTCTGAAAGAGTTTCACTGTGCTGCTAATCCTTCTATGAATAAGGATCACTACCTTTTTTATTACTGTCCTTTAAAATTTTAATAGCCATGAGAAAACAATGGTTTCTTACCTTCTGTACAAAGTTATTGAATAGCAAAAAGTACTGAGCACAGTTTTTACAGTTTTCAGGAACATCTTTGTCCAGTAGAGCAAGTAGCACCTCCAGTAACTGATGTAGAGTTTTTAACTGTGGAAAAAAAAAATTTTTTTTTTGAATGTAAAGAGCTGTCTACTGCTTAAAACCCCAAAGAGTTTCAAATACCTCCTGGGCAGGAAGAGATGAGCATTAACCTATTCCAGAAATGAGGAGCTACAACCAGGATCAGCTCACACAGCTCTGCCTACAAACAGAGCAAGAGCCACCACGGAGAGCCAAGCAAGGGGATGTTTGGAGAGGAGGTGATGCTCACTGACCTTCTCCTGATAAAGCAAGGCACTGTCGAGGGTTTTTTCGAGGATAGTGGCCACAGCAACTCGCACCTCCCTCACGCTGCATTCCAGGAGGAAAGTCCTGGAAGACAAAAGGTGAAGCTGCAAAGAGAACTGCAGTCAACGTGTACACGCAGCTGCTAAGATTCAAGGTAGTGGTTAGTATTTATTATTTCAATAGTCCAGGTACATTTTGTATTGTACTTTTGTGGGTAAGCCTTAACTTACATTCATGCACTCCTGCTTGACACTAGTAAGGCCTATAATATCTCTATTTACATATTTATTCATTCAAACAAGAAAAAAGCTCTAAAAGCTCTGATAGGATCCTGTTTTTCAATGCAAATTAAAGGGTAACATTTTTTTACACTGACACACTTCTTTCAGCATGTCAGATCTCCAGTAATTTGTTTTCAAAACACCTATTAGCTGATCCTCAGCTTGGCAAGAAAAACATCTTTCCTGTTTCTCTGTGATCTTTGTCAGGTAAGTATTTAACTTACTCCAAGCACTTTTACCACGTTCTCCTTCCTCACCACTTGCAGGACTGACTGGACAAACTTGTGACAAATTTTAAGTCACACCACTGAATTCAACACCTGAATCCTCCTCCATGTACACTGCACTATTTAATTTGATTTTTAGAATTACTCAGAAAGCTGCACAGAGGAAATACTAGAAACAATCACTTAGAATTTTACCTAAAGTGTCTGTTTAAACAACGTGCACAGTCAGCTCTTTGGGAATACATCAGTATAGGCCAGATCATGTCATTAGGAAGCTCTATCCATGCACGAGACACAAAACACCTCAGACAGAATTTCCAGGACTTACTTTACAAGCTCCCGGCCCTCTGGCCCGACGAAATACTCAACCAACCACTGACAAGCATCAATGCTTTTGGAGAGCAGTGCATCTATAGTGGCAATCCATTCTTCTGTATCAGCCCTTCAACAAAACAAGGACAACTGTCAGTAATCCAGGAGAAAAAACACCTCCAAAAACTAAACCACGTTTCTGGTTTGCCTTACCTGAGTTTCTTCTTGGTTCGGAGATAGGTTTGGAAGAGGAACTGGACTGCCAGCTGTAAGCTCACCTTTGCCATGCAGGGATAATAGGGATGCTTTACCTTAGTCTGAAAGAAATATCAAATTTACTCCAGAGCAGAAGTGTCCCTGCAGCACACATGCTGTCTCTTAAACACATCAACATGTTCTATTCAAGTTATTTGCTTCATTTGGAAAAAACAAACCACAGCATTTTTCTGTGCTAAGTCAGTCTCCAGTGCTGACTGTGCTACTTAATAAATATGCTAAAACAGGAGCACACTTGCTGTAAGGCCAACTAGATCTGTGCATTTGAAAACTTTAATAAATGCTGTTCGTTTATGATTCCATTTAGAAGAAACTTAATTAAGAAACTGTTTTCAATTAAATGCTATCAACTTTGAGGTAATTAACAGCAACTTTTGGACCTTCCACATGGAGAGGGATTTCTGCCCTTCTAGAGCTCAGTTTGCATCATTATAAAAGTGATGGTTTATTGGATAAACTTTACTGGGGCAAAATGATGTTTCTCCCAGTACTAGAAGAGGAGGCTGGAGTTTGCTTTGAGAGGTTTTATCATCAGCATCAAAAATTACTGGAGACAAGGAACTGCTTGTCTGGTAAAGCAAAATCATTCAACTCTTCTCTTCCAGTTTTCCTGGTTGTGACCCAAATAACTTCTGTGGTATTTTACTCAACATACTTTGAACACTCCAAGATTAAAATCCAGGTACTTACAGCATTCAGGGAAGCTAAGGACAGAACAAAACTGAAGTAGTCACTACTGTATACATCTCTGTTCTTCATAAATTTCAAGTTTTCATCTCTCACCATCTATAAAAGTAAAAGAAGGCAAAAAATTTAAAAATGTTGTCAAAACACACTTCTGTAACTAAAATCTCATCTTTTATGTAAATATGTGGTGTTTAAAAATCAGTGTCAAACTTATTCTGTTTCCTTCTGAATTGCTACTTCAGCAGAGGGAAAAATACATAGAGGAGACTTAGAAGATTTGGTACAAAACCAGTGATTTTCTTTCACAGATATTACAAAACAACAGACGAGGCACTTAATCATTTGGCCATTAAGGGAGAAAAGGAAGAAATTGCAGATAAGTTCTATTTTTTACTTGTTTTGAAAAAAAAAAAACCAAGAGAACATGCCTCAAACCAGAAAGGCTTGCCTAACAAATTTAGATACAGTGAGCAAGGAGCCCTGGTGTAATTACAAACTGCAGCCACAATAAGGTATTTAAATGCCAAGCCTTTCTTTTTTCAAATGAGATTTTGCTGAAAGACTCTCAGTAATTTTGAGCCAAGTTCTGTTCATTGTAATTATACAGTCCCAGATACAAGAATGCCCAAAGTGACTGTTAATGCCCTGAAACAGCCCATGTGGAGGGCCAGACACGGCCTGCAGAGTTTATTCTCCCTGTGTGTGTGTGATGCAGGCTCTCTTCACTGCTCCTCCTCTTTCTACATTCTTGTGAACTCAAGAACTTGAGGATGACTGTAATTTGCCATCATCTCCATTAGTCCTCAAGTGTACTCCAAATGAAGCACCTTCTCTGCTGTTGTGTCTCCCTGCCTGCATGCTGACTGCTGCCAGATCTCATGTTTGATTCATCTGCCTGCAGTTTCTTCAAAGCGAAGAATTGATGGGCCAATTTTGTGAGAAGGTACAGCAAAACTCACAATAGTGTATCACTAAATAGCTTGTTAGTAACTTTGTGTCAGAATCCAGAATTGCTTTCTAGTTTTGCTACAAGGGAATTACTTCAAGGTAACCTTTTAAAAGTTGCTGTGTTTCTCTCACTATGTGCTCAAATTTTCACACGAGCAGAATTTAGTTGCCACTTTCAGGGTGCTCTACCTGATAGATCCGCACAGGCATTTTCTCCACAAAAAGTCCCTTTTTTTCTCCTTTTCGAACCAGCTTAGTCAAGATGGAGAGACGGTCACTGTTGGGCCTGTGGGGTCGAGGTGATGACTGGGGTGAAATTTCTGGTGAAGAAGGAGCAGATCTGAAATATAAACAAGCTGAAGGTGAATAATGAAATCCTGCAACGAATCTACAATTCACGTATAAAATACCAGCGCAGCCAGATTGATCTTAAAGGCAAATTTGATGACAGCCTTAATGTTTCTTGAGGCTGTCAGTCAGCTTGAACTCAGTGCAAGAGTAGTAGCAAACAAGCAGCCTAAAAACCAACCCAAAACAACAGCAGGGTCAACATATTGCTCTGCTGGACAGGAGCTATTCAGTTCTTAGTTGTGGAGAGAGGTTTAGATATCAACATGAGAGAAAGCTTTATGGATACAAGAGGAACTTACAAGGAGAGGTCCTCAGCTTCCTGACGCACGACACTCACTCGGCTCTTCTTTGGTAAGACAGGAGAGTTCTGCTCAGACACTCTCTGGTAG
This sequence comes from Mystacornis crossleyi, assembly GCA_013400655.1. Classification (NCBI taxonomy): domain Eukaryota; kingdom Metazoa; phylum Chordata; class Aves; order Passeriformes; family Timaliidae; genus Mystacornis; species Mystacornis crossleyi. The sequence continues at coordinate 34,259 of VYZQ01046726.1, read as the reverse complement.
AACAGCATGTAGGCATTCCAGTAGCGCCGGCGCACGTCGGGATAGGGATTTGCTGTGGGGAGAAAGGCAGTCCATGGAGGCCCTTGAAGGTTCAGTACCCTTCCCATTCCTACGTGGAATCAAAACTGGGGGTACAAGTCATGTGAACTGCAGCAGTATAAATTTGTCAGATCAAAACATCAGCCTATGTCAGTGCTTAAAACTGTCTGAATTATGAAACAGGTGAATACTGGAAATGTACTTGGAATAAATTCCTTAAAGCATTGAAAAGTTCAACAATAAGATGCTACACTGTGTTCTATGCAGTCATTCTCACTAGCCTAAAATAAGGGCTGTTTTGTGTTTGGTTGGGGTTTGTTTTAAACTATTTTAACAAGGTACTATTTTGCTTTTCAGTCTCTGCTCTTAAGTCTGCAAAGTGCTGGACAACAGTGCATACGGTTCCATTCACATTAGGCCATACACAAGCTGTTTAATCCTTGAGTAAAGGGAAAGCTTTAGGGGAAAAAACACTTCAGAAGGATTATTTGCCCAAGTAACTAAGTACCTATAATGGACTAAGTTCTACTGCTACTGAAATCAGTCTGAAATATGAAGCTACTGTAAATCAGTCTGTACTTCTGCTTACACTGATCGTAGACTTTAGGTCTATACTCTCCACCAAAACATTCATATTCCAAGGTTTCATCAGTCAAATCAAATTCTTCAACAACGGTGTCATTAAATTTATACCACTTTCCTTTTCCACATCCTCTGTGATCAAAACACAACATAAACACAAGAGAAACAAAGTTACTTGATTGTCCCAGTAAAAAAACAAACCAACCTGAATAGCCTAGAAGTTACAAGCCTGAACTCACATTTGTTTTGACAGTAAGAAGAAAGCTTAGTTCAGTTGATGTCAAAGTTGCATTTAAAGAAAAGAACTTTGATTAAAACTATGAGAAACACATCACCTGCAACTCAGTGTCACAGGGAGCCCCCAAACTGCAACACAAGGTACATAAGAATTATCAAGAATGTTATACTACGATGTCCCATATTATTGTGTCATTGCCTCATGATAGGTGCTGAGAAAGGGACGAGTGGTTCCAGTAGAGCTCTGGATGGCTCCATGCACCTTTCCAGAACAAGAAGCATTTAGACAGCTCTCAAACCTCCCACATGAACCTTCTTGCTCATTACCTCCTGTCCTTGATGAAGGAGTAGTAGTGCCCTGCGTGTGCCTGGCCGCTGTGGACAATCACACCAACGAGCTCGTAGTTTTCTGTAGGGGCAACTTTCTTCCTTGGGGAGCCTCCTCCTCCCTGGTCTGTGTTCCTGCCGTTTTCCCCCACTTCTGAGGACGAGTCCTGACGAGCCATCCCTGACACAGTGTAAGGTTCCATGTTCAGCATCCAGGGAAACTGTTTGAAGAGATATTTCGGATTAATCAAGACATCACAGTGTGTACGCGCTGCCTATAATTTTGTAAGAATGGTATTAATACCTCCCACATTGGGAACACCAAAGGAAAACATGGAACTTCACTTCTTATGCTTACTACACAGAATTTAAATAATAAACTCTCTTTAAGGAGGTTTTTTGTCTTGTTTTCTGAGAGGACCCTGAGAATGTTGCAAACAAGGAAAGCTCTAAGAAAAATCACTTATTTTCTGTAGCACTGCCATGTTGTAAGTGTATAACATAATTCCTGTACAAAAACGTGAGGAAAAGAAGGAAAAATTAATAGGCAGAACAAGAGTCTACTACACGAAATAGCTGGGGAAGGCACCTTAAAGAAAAGTTTTCTTACCCTTATTTGTTCATCATATTTAATAGAACGGCCGCTCTCCCAGTCAAAGCCAAATCTCATCAGGTGAATCACCAGCAGGCTTGGTAAGACCTTAATGCAGGTGCGCTTCACTGTAGTTCTCTTAAAAAGAAACAAGAATATCACCTCTATTTGAAATCCCAGGCAATCTGCAGCATCCTTCTAGAGATTCACAGTGAAAATCCAGCCACGGGAAGCAGGGTGTCCATGGGCTGACTGGGATACAGCTCAATATGTCCCACAATACTTTATCGTCCTGCCACCCCTCTTAATTTTTAGTTTACAACAGTAAAGTTACAAGTTACAGGCACTGAACCTTTTATCTTCAATGCAGCAAGAGAGAGGAGCATCTAAGCATGGCTTCCATGACCATGGAACGCTTAGAAAACATCAAACCGCACTTGAATCTTCTTTCACAAAAATTAAGAATCAATACCTTTTCTTTGCACTTTTCACAGTAGTATGCATTGCTTCCTTCCAGAACCTCTCCTCTAACAAACTGATCCAGTGATATTTCCAGGCTTTGACACGACGTCACACCAAGGTTGAGAGCCATGAAGGCTTCCTCACGCTCATACCTAAATTCAGAAGAAGAACAGAGTAGAACTTACCCAGCTTGCAGGAACAAGAATATGCTTAGGAAAGAATATTGCATTTTCCCCACAGCTATCACAGTTGTGATGCTCACAGGGGCATTTGTCTACTTTCCAGTGCTACTTGGACCTACATATTAACAGTTCTGGGAGCACTTGGTAACTGATGCACTAAATGTGACATTACCTGTGAGGACAGTCCTTGCAGATCTTCTGATCAGAGAAGATTCCTTGAAAAGTATTCTTAAATATTTGGTCTCTTCCTATTTTCTGTTGGAGATGTAAAGTTAGACATCAGTTGGACATATTGTAGGGTGGAAGACCAAGAAATCAGTAGGAATTTTAAACTTCTGAATATTGTGCAGATTATAAAAGCAGCCAAATGGCTCTCTGCCTTCTTTTCTAAAGATCAAAGCAAAAAGAGAAAAAAGGTATGAAGAATATGCATATGAACCAGAAAAGAAATTGCTGAGGTTTTTACCTTGAGGTACTCATCCATTTGATCTATGAGACTGGTGAAGAACTCATAAGCATCCTGTTGCTCTCTAACATAAAGCTCCTTATTCCACATCTTGAAAATCTATATAAAGTATAAATATATGTAAAAACGTGGTTGTTTCATACCGTATCACTAAGAAAAGTAATTTTTTAAAATATAAATTTGTTATTTCAACATATTTTGATTTTTTGAATTAGAATTTTATAAATTCTGCAATAAGAAAAGGCTGAATAAATGATTACTTTTTAAGCAGAAAAGCTACAGATTCTAAACTAAAAGATGCAATACCTTCCAAAAGTTTTCAGGTACATAATACTGTAGCTTGCTTTCCATCAAATGACCAAAAAGAGATTGAACTTGATAGAACACGTTGTCATCAGGATTGTCTGTATCATCATCAATGGAAAGCAAGGCCTGGAAGGAAACAAATAATCTTATTAAATTGGTTCTTGGTAAAATTATTACTGAAAACTGTCATGGCATGCAGCACTAAAACTTATATAATTACTGTGCATATTTATACACACCCAGTTGACTTTTTTTTACAACTTATTTACAGATGGTGCTAAGATGAAGTAGTTCAAGTGAAAGTAATTCCAAAAAGAGGACTTTATTGGATGCTGAGTTAATTACCTCTGGGAGACCAGGCTGCATATACAGCTGCTGGAAAACTGCATTCATGTAACAAGTAGCACCACCATTTTTGAGTCCCACAAATCCAGAAATTGAGCGACTGTCCACTGGTGGAAGATACTAGAATGACAAATACATTTTTTTTCCTGGTAACTTATAAAAAACATGAGATTCCAACAACATTCTATAGCTTTTATAACCACCTTTATATTGTAGAATCACGGAATGGTTTGAGTTGGAAGGGACTTTAAAGCTCATCCAGTCCCACCCCCCGACATGGGCAGGGACACTTCCACTATCCCAGGTTTCTCCAAGCCCTGTCCAACCTGGCCTGGGACACTTCCAGGGATGGGGCAGCCACAGCTGCTCTGGGCACCCCATGCCAGGGCCTCACCACCCACACAGGTTAGGGTTTCTTCCTAATGTACAACCTAAACCTACTCTCTTCTTTCAGTGTAAAACCACTCCCCCTTGTATAAGAGCTGTTAAGAACAATTTAATGAAAGAGAACCAGGAAGTAAAATTCTGAAAAACTGCAAGACTGCTATATGTGGTCATTTAACTATTTAACACATTGCACAACACTTTAGGCCAATTGAAAATGGCCTAGAATGTAATAATAAATAAAATTTGTGATATTTAGGAAATACTTCTTTCTTACTCAGATCATAACAGACAGAGACACACTGGAGTTTCTGCTTCTGAGGAAGATCAAATGGATCTGCATTTACCCTTATCTGCTTTGTGTCAGTTTAAATTGAAGACCACGGAAATCTCATGAATGAAGCAACAAAGTAAACCACGCACAGCACTCCAAACCATGCTAATGCAAAAAAAAAAAATTTCTTGCTTACATCAAACTCCTTGGTGAGTGCAGGGTCACACTGGTGGTGCATAGAAAGCAGCTCCTTTGTAATAAGCTGGAGATTGGAGGGTGAGCTATCAGCCAGCATTACCAGCACTTCGTAAGCAGCTAATCTGCTGTCTGCTGTACTGCACCTGGAAAGAAAACCACATCTGAGAACTACTGGCTAGATGACTCAGTGATTTCTAATTCCAGAAAGCTGTATTACTCAGAACAAGCAACAATTAATGTTCTAAAGAACACTTTAAGTGATAAAACACCCCAGAGGGACTGCAGAGTGCTACTGTTTTTTTCTCTCTTGGGGTAGGAGAATGGGGAAGAATCCAATGAGAAGAGAGGCAAGAGGAACACTCCTTTAAACAAGCCTCCTTTGCTGACACGGATACACTTCCTAACATTCAGCAGCAAGGAAAAGGAGTTGCTCTAAAACAAGACACAGAATTGGTTGCATTTCTGAGGACAAACAGACAGGCACTCTCCATCCCGTCACACTGATGGAGACAAAATGACTTATTTACAGGGAGGGAAGCTTGGAAAGAGCTAGACCAGGCAACATCCTTGCTACAAGAGATGAGCTTGGACCTGAGCTAGACCAGTACAAAACACTCCCAGCTCTTTTCAGTGATCATTCAACACAGCAGCCCTTTCTTCTGCAGGCCAAAGAAAAGGCTTTATTTACTTTAAGCAAACAGAAGAGCATGCTTGGGACGAACTGCAACAGAACAAAACACTACGGCACATGAAGTCCCACTCATTTCAGGGTTTTAAATGCTCCACTGGAACCTTCTTCTGGGTTTGTGGAAAGGCAGTGAGGATAAGCCTGATCTAACACCAACTACTCAGTGCAACACAAACAATCCAGCTGCACTAGCTCAGAACTCCACACGAGCTAATTTACACCCACCCCTTCAGATATTGTATGGCCATAACAGCTGTGACAGGAAGGAGAAAGCCCACTCTTTTTTCTCCAGTTGATCTATTCTGGACTCTATCAGCTTTCTCAGGTGCAAGGAGATTTGCTTGGTGTTGGTTTTTTTACAAAAAAAAGGGAGAAGGGAAAAAGAAAGTAGAGGAACTTTTGAGATTCTCTTTTACAAGGAGCTTGAGAAGTTAATTTCCTGCTCATGTTCCAATTTAGCCAACTTCCCAAGCAGTAACGAGCTGAAGGAATATTCTGTGGACTCCTGAAATCAGCATTCAGTTATGTCTGAAGTTCATAATTGATCTAACAAAGCATAGACTTTGAAGTACAGAAATGCACGGATATTGGGTCGCACAAAAACTTATAAAATGCTATTTGGGCATTTATGTAGGAAGTGTAGAAAACTGGAGAAATGCTCCACCACTGGCATTAAATCCTGCTGTCTGTAGGATTTAATACTGACATTTGCATTCATGAGATACAAGACAAAACTCAACACAAAAGAAGAATTTTTACTTTGGATGGAAGTCTTGCTGACTGATTGCAGCGCTGCCTGCTGGGGAATGGCTATTCAGAATAATCCTGGATGCTCGGAAGAGGAAATCATCCAACAATGGCTTAATCAAAGATGAACCTGAAACACAGCCATCCACATATACTGTTACAGACTTCTATTATCACTGCAAATGCCAGAAGGTGTTCCATAACATCAAAATCACTTCATAGCACCACATCAACAAATGTTTTATCAAATGCAAAAGGTCCAAAATCATTCCTTATAGCTCCGTATCACTTCTACTGATGTCTTCACGTGTGCTGTCTAGTCACGTGTTAATGCAGAATTCACACCAGTCTAATCAGTTTAAAGAGGAATACTCACCAACCATTTCCTTCTCTGCCCCACAGAGTGAAAGGAGAGTCTTGATGAGCCTCAAGTGTCCTGCTAACAGGATGTTGTCAGCCTCGCTCGTCTCGCACTCGGCCGTGCGGTTGGGCTCGAAATTGTCCAGCCAGGTGATCTCATCTTCTAACATGGCAGCTGGGCTTATCTTCAGCTGCTCCATTTCTGAGGCTGCAAAGAAAAAAAAAAAAACAGAAATCAGAAAAAATTAGCAGCTTTGAAAATGTAAAATATAAATACAAAGAATTTCAAACAGTTTNCAGGGAGCCTGGTTTTATCTTCAGCTGCCCCTTTTTTGAGGTTCCAAAAAAAAAAAAAAAAACAACCAGAACTCAGAAAAAATTAGCAGCTTTGAAAATGTAGAATATAAATACAAAGAATTTCAAACAGTTTGGTAATGGTTTTTGCCCCCAAGTAAATCCCTTCCACCAAGGAACTCATTTCACTTTTCAGAAGGAATGAGCTGCCTGCAGCTACCCAGTACCAAGAACAGACCATGCCAGGCACTAGCACAGCACACTGGCAGGTCACTCTGAGTTCAAGGTGCAGTAAATCCTCTGTGAAGGCAATTCTGCAGCTTTTCTACAGAAGGAAGACGAGCTTGGAAGCTGCCATCAGAATGACTGAATCAGATGTCTGCACATACTTACATGTCAGGTCATCCAGTAACTGACATCTCAGGTCAAAATATTCTGTACACTGGGACAAAAGTCTGAAACAGGTATAAATAGAAGAAAGATATACTTAAAATCATAAATTTTTCTCTAAGCAGCTGTCTTTGAAGTCTGTGTGCTCTGTCCATCTAACCCAAAGCAGCATAACCATCTAGCTGTGCTTCTGCATGCTGCAGCTTTAAAAAAAATTCCTTCCCAACAGCTGCTTCTGAATGTTAGGAATCGTATTTAATCCTGATTTCTTCCCTCACCTCATAACAATTCTGTTTATTTATCAGTTGACAGTGAAACAACAACATGCTTTAACTTCTCAGTTACTCTTCTAGAGACTGCAGAATGTCTACTTCCATCACTTGGAGAGTGCTAATCTCTTTTTCCTCAGAGCTTCCACAGTGCTGCTTATTTCAGAAAGTGTCAGATTTGCTTCCTCAGTGAACACACCTCTGACTTACCTCTGGTTGATTCCCCTCATGATGCTGGTTGGTGACCAAAGAGGCAGCTGGGCCCCAAGAACAACGCTCAGGAGGAACTGGTTTGGCTTTTGTACATCTGGGTGAGCTGACGTGTCTGTCTGGCTAAGGGTGTACAACTGGTCGCAGGCAACGCGACGGATCTGAAACAGTGTCATTGTCATTGTCAAACACCAGCAGCTCCTCAAAAGGCTGAAAAAATCCCCACACTTGCGTTATGTTAGAAATCAAACAGAAAAAATGGACACTGAAATGGTGCAAACCAGGCTCTCAGCTCTGCACCCACCAGCCAGGGTTTCTAGAAATTTAACAACCACTGTTCATCCCTGAGTGAAAACCTCTGATAAACACAAATTATAAATTCAGATCAAGGGGAAAGATGCAATGACTTCATGCAAAATAGATGACACGTGATGAAATGAAGTAAGTGTAAAAATCTCTAGATTTTAGAATATCCAAGATAATCTTAAATCAGAAAGAATGAATTTTAGGAGGGTTCCAACACTTGGAATAAATTTTCAAAAGTTCAGAAGAGTCCATTAAATTTAACCCAAATCAAAGTTACTTGAAACTTTCCCTGAAGTACTAGTTTTATGGAATTTGTGTCACCAAAATGAGAATATTTTCTTTAGACTAGACAAAGCACAGTCCTAAGCATCTCATGGATGAAACAAGCCTAGAAAATGTAATACTACAGCATTTTCTATCAACCCATCACCAGATACTGGAATTAGTTACAGAGGTTATTTATTCAAATATTAAGCTGTGGGAATACTTGCAATAAAAAATTTTATGTTCACACCATATGAAATTATCAAAACATACACATTTCAGAAAAACATTTCGAAAGTTTTCAGAGGAAGACCCTCACCTCAGCACTTGGTGATCCAAGCAGAATATCAATGATGAAATCAGCAACACAAGGCAAATTGTAAAAAGATCCTGGAACAGAAAGGTACCAGGAGCTGTCTTATTAAAAATAATATTTTAAAATAAGTTAGTTACAGTCTTGCATTAAAATACCACAGGACCTAGAGGACATCAATACAGAAAAGCAGTAAAGGCTATTTCCTGATCTCCTTCCCTCACCAGAGGCTGCCACCACAATATAACAGCATTTTCCTTGCCTTCCTGCACCACTGTTTACACTTCCTGTACACAAAGACTCAAGCACTAAACACGAGCTATGCAAACAGCAGCACTTAGAGAATTACATACTTCAAAGGCAGTGCAAATATTTATATTCTGGCAGTAAGTCAGCTTTCCCGAAACATTTCACTAAGGCACAGGACTAACATGCCTTATTTCAGTCCTGGAAAAAAGAAATCCCTGTAATTTTTAAGGAAATACTGTGGTTTTAGCTTGAGCTGTCTCAGCTGACAAAGCTACAAGTTTCTCATTATTTTTTTTTAAACTTGATTGTATCCAAAAGCCTCCTCCCACCTTTGGCTTATATTCCAAATAGTGAATAATCCAGTTTTTTCCATACCTAGCTGCTGACTACGTAGCTGAAGGCAGGTTACTAAGAGAGACAAGGCTTCCCCAGCAATGAGAGCATCTTTGGTGGACACAGACTGCTGCCTCACACAGATCCCAGCGTGCAGCGCCGTGGGCTCCCCTTCGCTTCCTGAACTGCAGTTACTTCCTGCATTAAAAAAAAAATGAACAAGTGTTACAATTCATTAATTTTTTTTTCAGATGTTTTCAGCTTTTGGTCAGTTCCCTGCAATTTAAAAACTTCTCTGAATGCCAGATGAATGTACATAAATTTGCTCAGATTTTTTGTAATTTAATTGTATAAAGTCCCAAACTGGAAGAGATCCAAGAGGATGAGCATCCAATGAATTCAGATTCAAGCTCCTGAAGTGTTCAATTAAGATTAAACCAAATGCTTTTAGCTCAGTTTAGGGACACAGTTAACCCACCTGAGCTACTAAGTCTGTTTCTAATCCCAGCAGGGAAGAGAGTGTTGCTCTCCTTGATGGGCTGACTACTTCCCACCAGGTCCAGGCGCCCTGCAGCAGCAGCCCACGAGAGGCGCATGAAACAAGCCACTGTGGAGGTGAAATCGTTCACCTCCATGGTCTGGAGGAACAAGAAACAGCAGTTACTTCTGTGGTATTCAACAATCTTTGTTAGTCACAAGGATAAGAGGAATGTATCTTCTGGATCATGTCAAATTGACATTTACGTTTGTTTTCGTCTCTCTTCTCTACACAGGTTCAAGGACTCAAGAGTCTTTTTGTTCCCAGTGAGAGGTCAGTATTGCTGCCTCAGGAGAAGTAATTAATTAATTTTTAAACTCTTCACAAGGGTAGGCATCCTTTTCATCTATTGAGGCAGGCACATTGATTTCAATCATTCAATCCATTTGGGAAGCACTGCCCAACAATCTAACACAGCTTACTTGTTACATTAACTCTTAAGATTCTTTCAACTGGACTCAATGGGTTTTCAAATAACATTTTCTTAAGGTACTGAAAATAAAAAATTTCCCTTTCTCCACAGTACCATCAAGCAAATTTAATTTTTAATGAGGTATTTGAAACAAAAAACTCATCCAGTTCTTTCTAGTTCAAAGCATCATGGACTATAAAGCCACAAGTTCAAGCAGGAACCTTCTTTCAATTCACAGAAAATTAACAAGAATAAGATCTTAAGAGTTAAGCAAGACTGAAGATAAATCACAAGTAAGATTTCTCTATACATCTATTTCTTGTAAGCACTTTTGGGGTACTGCTTCCCTTTGTAGTGCCAAAATAATCTATGAGAATGTTAAAATTCAGATCAAGACTGGAAGAGAGACTGACGGTCAAGATTTTCAGATGTTTTTAAACGGAGCCAGGGCAAAAACCTGTGTACAAGACAGATTGGTTAAAAATCTAGGAGTTATACAACTGTCACTGGAGATGACGCTGCTACATCAAAACCATCCAACGCTTCCTTACTTGTATGGCAACTCTTGCTGCTGGGATGATTTCTTCTACCCTGATGGAGGATCTGTCAGACACAGAGAGCTGGCGGTAGGAGGACTTCTCAGGAGTTCCACAGATGGACATCTGCCTGCTCGCCTGCCGGCTCACATTGCGGAAGGGCCGTGAGGACAGAGCTTCCACCCCATCCTTAATGAAATCCTCATCCAGCAGGGTGGGCATTGTCTGGCCAACCAGCAAGAACCTACATCCACAGAGCAAAACCATCAGGCTTCTATCTGAATGCTCACGGGGTGAATGAAACAGAAATCAAAGCACCAATTAATCTCAAATATTAAAAGCTGCATGCTAAAAGCCAAGAAAGCAGCACTTTCTCTAATGAGAAGCAATTACATACCTTGCAAGTTGCAGGCAGATGGAATAGACTCCTTGTCTTGTCTCATAGTCTACCTCCGATGGGATGGAATCTCTCTGCATCACATTCACCACCAAACTTAAAAACAAATCAATAAGACAGACTCCATTTGGAAATGTTTTACATTAGGAGAGCTGCAATTAATTTCTCTCTGTCCTTCCTTCCTCCTATTTACTCAGCTGAGTCCCAGTCCAAACTGACTTCTTTGGAGGCCAACATCCTCATTTTCCTCTTTTATATCTACAGATGGAAGCTTTCTGCTCCTGCTGGAAAATGCTTCAAGATGTTTTGGGCAGAAGAGTGTCATGGACAGAATTACTAAGAGCAAAGTATACTTGATAAATCTCACATAATCAGTATTGTCAGGTCTTCCAAACCACTCACACTGTGCCTCAACTCTTATCTGAAGGGTCTGAATTTTCAAGGATGTAATTACAAACTTGATTTGGTTCCCACTGCATGATCTATACTTTGCTTAAAATGTCCACTGGTATCTACACAGGAGAGTGCAATGTACACACTTGAACCAAAATACTTAAATGTCACCAAACTATCCAAATATAATCGAAACTTTAGTACAAGCTACACTTCACAAGCTTATTTGTGTCTAACTTGATTTTGAGGTTTAACAACACGCACTCTATTGCATATGACAGCTACTGGACAGTGGTAAAACAACCTTGGGTGGATTTTTTTCTCTGAAAAAGAAGCTGACAGGTGTATTAGTGTGCTACCCTGTGAACATAGGAAACCACACACAACTGCTAACCAAATGAAGTGCTACAAATTGAGTCAAGGTTTTGAAATCTAACCTCAAACCTCCTGCTCTGAGGAAGTTTTCACAGAAAGACTTAGCACAGTTTCTTGCCATTTCATCATCTGCAGTTGGCATCAGCTTGGAGCTCAGCACCTACAATAAATGAATAAATAAGCAGGTGTAAACCACCACCCCTCAGTGTTTTTTGTGTGTTGAAGTTTGAAAGCGTAACAGAAAAAAAATCCACCACAAATGAAGCAATTAATAATACACTTACACAAAACCACAGTCAGTAAAGAGAAATCTCATAAAAAAAATTCAGGACAACTATGCTTATTACAGATGTTTATTCTGAACCAAGGGGTATGTTGATCTCATTGCAGTTTACAGGTTAAGGGAAAGGATGAAGTACATGGAATGCCATCTTCTGCCACTTGGTGCCCCTTATGAGCCCAAATTATTCTTGCTTCCAGATTTTCAATTGACAGTATCCCATAAAACACCCCACAGACTGCTTACTTACTGATTCACACCTTCTGAAATACAATTGTTTTCCTATTATTCTGGTGTTTCCTTGTAAAAGATGGCTCAGGTAACTCTAGAGGACTTATGATCACCACCACCCTATCATCCCCCTCCTGTTTTAAATCAGCACGAAACTTCAGAGTTTCACTCAGAAACATGGCCAGAAGGAAGTCCGTGGTCTCCGTGGGTCAGTTCTCATTTATTTTTATAATCCCTTTCACTTCACATTAAAAAACCCCAACACCCAAACAAACAAACCGACCAAAAAAACTCCCGCAAAAACCCCAAAACCGTCAACCAAACAAACTCCAGCCCCTCCCAAAACCCCAGAAAACCCCCAGGTATTATTTACTTTCTTGAAAAGTCTCTTTGACATGTACAGCCAACAATGCTGCAAAAAAAAAACAACATCTCTTCCAGGTTCATGGGTCAGAAGAATGTTTTCCAGAGTTCCAGGCATGAAATCTTATCACTCCCTGGACATCTGCAACATTCAATTTTCATCTCTTTCATATGTTCTGCAAATTTCCTGTGCACATTTTTTTCAGAAAGCAGTTCAGACTGGTTCCCATATTTTCACCAGACCACCAGCTGAGGGGATAAAAAAAAGCACATATTCCTTCTCCTGATAGAAACCATCTTCCAACTGGCTTGACTGGAGTTGAGGAACAAGTCCACTCATATAATCTGCACATCTAATCCAATTTATTACTTCTCATCCCTTGCCAGAAAAGCAAACAGTTTCTTACTTGCTTTTAGTACTATTTTCTCTGGCACGGAAGCAGCAGATAACAGTCCCATCCTACTGCAATATAACCTGTCAGTTCAACAAGACACCCTAAAGCATTTGCTTCGAGTTGTAGAACTTGTCAACATATTCCAAAGACATAATCAAGTATCTTTCACTCCAGCTGTATAGAAAAGGGGGGAATCCCACGGCAGAGTGTGATGACAGTGTAGGAAGATGAAGAGCTAACATTAGACTGCGGAAACCTAAAGGGAAGCAACTACAAGAAAATTCCTACAGCAATCTTGGCACACACTATGAAGGAGAGAATAATGTTGTCTAACGTTCTGGAAGCAGTTGGCAACCAGTCCTTCAACCTCAAGTTGTTCAAACCATATTTGTAATGGGCCCTTAGAAACAGTAGGACTTGCAAGTAGAACTAATCCATTTAACTGTTCAGCTTTCAGTGTGCAGGTTACAGTGTCCTACAAATGACACCAGCTCAACTCCTGTACTCCTTAAAATCCATTCACTGAACTCTAGGAAAGAATCTTTACAGGGTCCAATCCAGCATTTTGGCTAAAGCATTTAGGAGATGCTTAGGGGTAAAAAAGTTCTATGTATTCTATTCTACCTGTACAGCCAAAACAAGTCAGAGGCATCTTGGTAAAAGCCCTGCATGTTTGGATGGTGAAAATTCTTCCCA
>VYZQ01046724.1:46400-76613 GCA_013400655.1 Mystacornis crossleyi | reverse complement strand
AAAATAGGAACTATGAAACTATTCCTGTATTTTAGAGAATACAATGCCCATATATATCAGTCTTAAATAAAACATTGCGTCTTGCAGATAAGCAATGAATCTTTATGTTAATGGGAAGCTAATCAAATTTTTAGGGCTTCAAAATGATGGTAAGTATTCTTATGAACCTCTGTCAAAAGTACATCTTTTCCTAACTTCCTCCTCCCGATACTTTTATTATTTATTTCTACCTGGAGACTTTAGGAGGTCTTCCTTGTCCTTTCCTTTGAGATAAAGGGACAAATAGCACTACCAGGCAACACCTACACCTTAGTCAGACGCTCAAGAAACTCTATGGAAAGGCTGCTCTCTAAAGGTACTGTTGTGAGTAGAAAATAACATGACAAGTAAAAAAATCTGCAAAATATATTTTTTATAACTAACCTAGTGGAAGGTTTAGAACTAGGTTTGAAAAGGAGGTGACAGTGCTTCTCTACTAAACAACAGATTATAATTTTCAAATCAAGCTCCAGAAGGAGCATGATGACCCAGTAGATCAGGAATAGTTTCATAGTTCCTATTTTAAGTAAGTTGCTGTACTATAACGCTTCAAAATAAAGAGGTAGGCTTATATTTTAATAGGAGATATGTGAGCTTTTTCAACACATTACCTAAAAGATCATCTGTAGTAATTAAAAATAAAAAAATAAGCTCCCATACACTTTCTGCTTAATCACTTGGTGGTAGCCATGAGCCTTTCCCTTTTTGAATTGGACTAAACTACTTACCTAATCCCCTTGCCTCTTTTTTAGGAAACTCCACCTTCAGTCAGAAGTTACTTTACAGTTATCCATATAAAACCTGTGTAAGCTTATATGTTTCATATAACATCTTTAGTTTATAAACTAACCAAAGAACTGTACATGTGCTATAGGAATCACCTTGCTTTTCCAAACACAGGTTATTGACCCTATGAGACAGAATTTTTTTTTTTAAATTATAATTTGTTCCAATTGACAGCCAAAAAAAAAATTCTTCCTGTGCTTCATAGCAAAGCATTGCTGGAACAGCACATGCCTCAAGTTTGTTCAGTTATCTAAAATATTTTCTCAGGTGGATCCCTTACGACATAGTTCGTCATCCACAAGCATCTCCTTGAGCCAGCAAATAATGGCATGGCCTCCTACTTTTCAATCTGTGGTGAAGAATTAATTCTACACGTATGAATTTCTTAGTTCTTATTCTTAAGCCAAACAGTAATTAGCTGAAATGAAATTTGACCTGAAATAGATCTGTTCACTCAGGCCCTCCATGGGTACTGAACAGAACATGGGGAGTGTCTGTTTACTCTCCAAGGACTGCCCTGGAGTATTCCTCATTTCCCACCTTATATGGGAAATCACAGCATGAAATCAGCACTTTTTAAAATAAAAGCTTTGCTATGGGACAGCACGAAAAGATAAAAGGCTGCAAAGCATGTAATGTTGTGTGGTATCTTCCCTCAAAGTGCTCCCCCTATGAGGTCTGTATCTCTGGATACCAGCAAAAACCCAGGTTTTCTCTTCCTGTTGTAACTATGTACTCCTTCCTGGAAGGAAGATTCTCTCCAGAAACCCCTTCACTTCCCACTCACACTACAGAGCTATTACTGCTCTGAGTGGGACTCTGTAAATCTTTGGTACAGACAGATTTGGGATCATCTACCTCGCTCATTTAATACAGCAAATTTAAACAAGGAAAAAAAAGTGGCTTGAAATAAATTAAATTTGTAAGCATTGTAACTGATAGTGTTTACAAAATGCTTACAATAAAGCATTTCTAAACAGAAGTACAATGTCCTGATGAGTCATTCAAAGTCACATTTCTTGGTACAGTGGGAAGAAGTGCTGTGTGCTACTGCTTGTTGAAGACAGGGCAAGGGAGAGGAAGAGTAGGGACAAATAGTAATGCAAAGTTTAAAAGTGTCAGATTTAGTATTGTGCCTATGAAGTGCAGATCAGTCCAAGAAAGCAAACAGACCACCTCTGACATTCCCACCACTCAACACGGAAACTATGCGGGAGGCAAGTCGCACTGCAGCTTGTTCCTACTTGCACCCAATCGCTAGCTACATTCTGAACAAACTTAAGCCCTCTCCAGAGCACCACTTCTGCTGTCTTGTACCTACCACAAGGGCATTATTCACATCTCAAGAAGCTGGCTGTGAATTTTCTGATACTGTTGTGTCTTAGGCACATGAGAGGTATTTGTCTTTAGAAATTGTTTCTTTAAGTGCTGCTCTCCTGTGGCCTTAAAAAAGCCTCACAAGGGTCACAGTTGAGCTGATCTGAAGTTCAGGTGATGTAATGAGCCACAAACTTCTTGGAAACGGTTCAAATGCAATTCCTGTTCTAAGGTGACAGCATGCTATGCAATCAAGAGCAGAGGAACTGCTGGACAGTCAAAGCTCAAGGTGCAGAGGGATGGCAACATCCCTCATGTCAGCCCTTGCTTGCACAGCTCTGTGCCCAGTCTAGCCCCACCTGATAAGCACTGTCACCTGTGAGCTGTTCCTCCCTTTTCCTAGTGTGTTCTGTCACCAAACCCTGGCTCTTGGTCCGACACAGGCTGTAGAAACAATGCTATTCTGCACATGTTACTTGAGATAGCCTTTTGATAGTATCAGTTATTCATTCTTCTCTGAAGGAAAAAACAAATAGACAAAAGGTGTTTCTAGTGTCTCCTACCTGCTAGGTTCCATTGTTGATAACATTGGACATTAAAATTTGAGTGTATACTAATATTTTAATATATTAATAGCAGAATATCTGATATGGTGCAATCTTCAATGTTCAGCATGATGAGCAAAGTTTGAGTTCCAGGTAAAGACATCCATACTCTTGCCAGTTCATGAGGGCTCTGGATTCACAGGAATCCAGGTTCTGCACAGTACCTATCATCCCAGGCCCTCACCTGGCAGACACTTATTAAAAGTGAATCAACTTCAAAAGGGATGAATCATACATGTGAAATTAACACACATGTAAGAGTTTGCAGGACTGGGGCCTTAGGGTGCACACCTTCCACCAACTCTCTTTAAAGAAATGCAGGTGTAATGTATATCCAAACTTGACTGGCTTCATTCTTTTTCATGCTTGCTCCCCTAGCAACCAGAATGGTTATGGCAGGATCAGCTTAGTTTCTCTTATTCGGTTTTCTGCATGGTATCAGTGGGAACTTCATGCTCAAACACTGTAAGGACAGGCTTCAGTGTGCTTCTTGGAGTCAGTGGTGGTTAAATTTTCTCTCTGCCTTAAATTTCCTGAAGTAATGTAAATGTAACCTTGCAAAATATCAAGTATTTAAATTCATATTTACGTGGGAGGTAATTTTACTGCCTCTAATCTGATGTTCTCACAGCACTGTATGAGCAACTCCCATTTTCAATCTTTTACCACTGCTCTACAAGTAAATGGAAGTGCTTTTACTACTTAAAATATACACAATTTTTATTCAAGACATTTTCCTGCTCAGAGAGTTTCTGTTATTAAAAAAAAATTATTCTATTGTTTTGAAAATGAATTATCCCTTGAGGGTGCTGTAAGAAATTAAAGGAATGCTACTTATTTTGATATGTCAAGCAACTGGCCTAAATTAACAGTGGTCTGTTTAGCTTCATACGTAAAGTGAGTGAGACTACAGGCAAATTGCAGAGTTACAAATGAAAAAGCAGAAATGCAGTAGTTTATTTCTTGTTTAGAAAGAAACAAAGAAAGAGTCACTTAAAGTCAAAAAATTTAAGAGACTATCATTGACATAAATCAAGTCACTGGTCTATCAGCTGACAGTGCTATGTTAAGAAGCTTTTAAGAAGAAACATAACTCCTGATCATCTTTACAAATTATTAAATGGAAGAGAGAAATCAGTCATCATTACATAGATTTGTATGCTGGTTAAAAGGCAAGCCACTGAGAAATGTAATATAAAAGATTGGCAGAAAGCTATTTTTAAGATGAGTGGATACTGTATTGCAGTTAAATGCCAATTAAACAAATATTAACTCTCAGAAAATGGGATTAAGCTGATGCAATGTTCAGTAAAATTGAGAAAGTTACAATATTAAACAGTTTCAAGCACTGACTACTTATTATCATCAGCTTTCCCCCCACCTCTTTCCTCTCTGCCACTTTCTATCAGGATAATCTCTTCACTTTCAGCTTCCAAGTGTTTAATAAATAGAATTTAAATACTTCTGTAGCAGAAATCTTTTTAGTGGGTATCTAATTACACACATATACAGCTGCCTGCTCCTTAGCATTCTCCTTTGTATGCTTCCAGTGTGATATGCAGTGTGAGTACACAGCAGATCATAAATACACATTTATGAGATTACTTCTAAGTCAACTCTTCCTTTCATTCCAACAGTAGAAACAAAAAGAGAAACTGAAAATGGTTATGGTGCAGTTTCCTTTTAGAATTCCCTGCATCAAAATGGGTGTGCAGTTTTAAAGAGCTGAGGAGTCGTAGTAGGAGTCTAATATAGGAGTGGCAACTCTAAGGAATCCAAACAACAAGCTCATGTGAAATTCCTCAGGCGGTAGATGGGTGCGGTAAAAGAAGTAGGTGCCTGATTTGCAGGAACATCTAATAGTATCTAATGCTTTAGCATTTTCTCACATTGGACCAGAGCCACCTCTATTCAACTCCGAGGTTATTTGTTTGATTTGCTGTTGGGCTTGTTTTTGCTTTAAGACTGCAGAGCTTATATATTCATGAGGTAAAGCAACAGCCACAAAGGCGTTCGGGGCCATGCAGGAGTAATGGCAATAGCTCAGTGCGGCCACGCCGGACTCCAGGTCTCAGTCAGAGAGCCTGGTGAGTTTTCTGCATCTGGGCTTTGAGACAGAACCCGCCTTCAAGTTATTCCTGCAGCTCATGGTAATCCAGGACTGTCAGACCTCCCAGGGAGCTGACTCCAGTTTGACAGACCAGGTGAACCTGTCAAAATTAGAAAGCTGTAGGAATCTTTGGGGACATTCATCCACGAAGACCATGAAAATTCAATCACTCCAAGCTCCTTTACAGAAAAAGATGGCTTTTCTCCTGCCACGATGCAGACTGAATATGAGATAAGGAGCTGAAAGTGGATCAAAGACAAGGAGAGATTATGGTGTGCAGCTTCTAACATGCTGGAAGACCAATGGCTCTATGAATCCTCAGGCTATACAAACTAAATCTTAGAAAATTAAATTCTGATGACTGATAACTTTTATATTCTGTGCTATGGCCATTCCTTAGGACTATACAGCATGGAAGAGACCAGTAAAGTGCAAGTCCATGACTACCATTCAAGAACTGCTGACATTCAGAACAGCAGGAAGAGGAAATCCACAAAGCAGGCAGAGCCATGCAACCACCCCATATAATTATGAGTGGGTGGAAGGGAAAAATCAAAAAACCAGTCATCCAGCAGGAGACTCAGGAAAGCACTGGTGGAAGGGGAAGATTAAAACATGTCAACCTGCCGGTATATTTTGTGCCAACTGAAACAGTCTGGTCTTGATGAGAAAGGGAAGGGCAGAAAGAAAACAGACAGCCCATGGTCCTGCACTCTCACTTCTGACAGTCAAAAGGAGTGATCAGTTTGGCTCTGTTTTATACGGAAGCTTCAGAATAAAGAGTGGAGCCCTGAAACTATGGACAAAGTCTTGGCAGGAGGACAGCAATAATTACCTTATGTTAAAATTCTGCATGCATACCAAGTTGTTTGCTTCCATTACACATTATTTTAAAAAATATTTTCATTTAGGCTAGTCACATCCTTTGAAATAAGCTGATACGTGTTATTTTAACTGCTGTAATTTACACATGACTGCTGAGACAAGACAAGACCAGGACACAGGATGGATGGGCTTGAAATCCAAGATGATAGAAGGTTTATAAACTTTATATAGAGTGGTACATAAATTGTTACCTGAACTTGATCGCATTCATCAGTGGGGTAGATCCATATCTGTCTCTGGCATAAACAGTCGCACCAGACATCAACAAATACTCAACTAAGGGCAGATGCCCTTCAGAGGCTGCAATGTGGAGTGGAGTTCGGCCGTCGTAGTCTCCACAGCTCAGGTTTCCACCCTACAAAAGGACATATTCTTCACATGCCAAAAAGATAATGGCTGCACATTAAGTTGTTGCAAACGTCACACAGTGGATGTATACACCACATTTTAATTCTGCCACCAAATTGTTAAGCCTGTCAAACCTAAAGTTTATCTTGCAGCATTGTTTTAGTGCCAATAAAGATATTTATTTCACCTCCTGCATGTTTCCCGCTGAGATATGCTCTTTATTACAGCATACCATACATCAACTTTGTGCCCATAGACTGCTAATTAATTAGTTAATTCTTACTTTCAAGATATATTTATCCTTTCTTGAGGCCCATTACTAAAATCTCAATAGTAGCATAAACCGAGGCAAAGAGGGGGAAAAAAAAAAGAGATCACAGGGAAATGCCTGTTTCTTTTTCAGGTAAAACTGAAGTTAGAGCTTTGGGGCTCTAAATCCTGAATTAGAACTGCACTGGGTTTTGCTTAAATATAATTTTCAAGTTTTTTTTTTTTAATCCTGACAGATTCACATCCAAAAGGTGGATACTATGAATATGTATAAAGAAAGTTAAATGAAAAGAAAGCAGCACAAATCATTTAAAAATGTTCCAAAGTTAGCAGATA
Source organism: Mystacornis crossleyi (assembly GCA_013400655.1). NCBI lineage: Eukaryota > Metazoa > Chordata > Aves > Passeriformes > Timaliidae > Mystacornis > Mystacornis crossleyi. Next base: position 69,917 of record VYZQ01046724.1, on the reverse strand, counting down.
TGAACTTGCATTTTAATCTATCTATATTTTCACGGTTCAAAAGAAAACGTAAACAGCTGAAAACCAGAGAGGGAAAAGAGCACACCAGTTCTGAAAAGCAAAGACCAAAAAGTCCAGAACCGCTTGTAACAGTCATAACACCTTGACTCTAAAACTGAGGCTGTCACTTTCCATGAGCAGGGCTTCCTACCATCAATTACAGCGCTATTTAAAAATTAATGTTTTGTATATACTGTTCATTTTACATTACCATTTCTGCTATAGCTCTTAGTGCATCTATGTCACCCAGTTTAGCTGCAGCACAAGCCAAAGGCGGAATTAATGCATCTCGTACGGCTTCCAACTCCTGAGAAACAAATAAAATGAAACATTTAATATCAGCTTTGCCTGTAATGTGATTGACACCCAAGTCATAAAAACACTGCCCTTGCTTTTATGTCAAGTTTTCAAATTAGTCATTTGGATATTTAGAAATGGCAGCATTTAGTTCTTGGAAGGAAAGAAGTCTCATGTCTGTTTTACATTTTGTTGGTCTCACATCCATAAGATTTATATTTCTCCCTGGCAACAGTACAAGTACCTGATATCTTTATAAACCATTTAAGGTGCACACACTAATTGCCATCTCTGTTCCTGCATAGTTACACACCAGCACAGTAAGATGTTGGGGGTTGAGAAAGTTTTCTTTTTGTATGTGTATGTGTTCTTTTCTTCTCCTCTCAAAGGAATTTTTTCCCATGTTAAGAGATGATTGCTGGGGTACTTAAAAGAAACAAAGGACCTAGCCAGCCACAAGGGAGGGGCCCAATTGTCCCTTTTTTGGTCTTGGTGGCGTCTTCTCAGGTGGGGGAGCAGAGAAATCTCGAGATTTAGAACTGGAAAAAAAGAGAGGTGGGGTAGGGTGCTTGGGATTCATTGCTCTCCTGGCGTTTGGAGGGAGCAGAGACTGCAGCCGCCGTGGAGAGTTCATCTCGCTGCGAGGCCGTGTTTTCTGCTGTTTTTTGTCCTTCTGCCCTGCCCTACTTCTGCCATCTCTTCACCGCTGTTTTTGGAGCTTTCGCTGAGCCACAGCACTGAGGGCACCACCCCTTGCCTGCCGAGGGGTCCCGGAGTCTCCGGCTGCGGCCTCGGAGTTCTGTGCATCTCGCCTGCCACCCGGGATACTTTTCTGCATCCATCCTTGCCGTCTCCAGCGCGCTGCTCCCAGGGAATCCTGCTAAAGCACCAGGACCGGCTGCCCAGGGGCTGCTGAAATTTCCTCCCATCCCTTCCCGGCTTGGGCAAGTTAAGTTTCCCCCCCGCTCCCCGACCTCGCTCCGGAGCGCCCTTGTCAACTCCGGCCATCGCTGCAGCAAAAGGGAGAGTGCCTGACAGCCCCAGCAGCCGTCACTGCGGTCTGATTCCTATTACTTGTTACTGCCTTAGTTATTGTTATTTTTTTTGCTTTGCCTTGTACATATATATATATATATAAAAGTAAAGACCTGTTATTCCTATTTCTGATATATTTGCCTGAAAGCCCCTCATTTCCAAAATTATAATAGTTCAGGAGGAAGGGAGTTACATTTTTCCATTCCGGGGTGGAAGGGGGACTCCTGCCTTCCTTAGCAGACACCTGTCCAAACCAGGACATAAGAGAAACAGCGCTGGTGGGAGTTGGAAAAGACCATATAGTCCATTATCCTCAAGACTGGATCAATTTTATTAATGTGATTCCTCAGGTATTTGTGTAACCTGTACTTTCAAACCTACACTGACAAGCCTCCTAAGCCCCCTGAATATTCTCCCATTTCTCATGCTTACTAAAGAAGAACTAAAGAATACATTCAGTATTCATTAGTTAATAAAAATCCCATTTTCCCTGAACCCAATTCAAGAGAAAAGTGAGTATCTGTACAAACTGAGGATTATCTAATTTATATTTCTATTATATTTTCTAATTGGGAGGGAATAATAGTAAACACCACAAATTACACTTGTGTAATGCTTCCTTAGTATCAGCCTTCTATGACTGCATGTAACAGTTAAGCTGTTTTACCCATTATTACTTGGATTGCTCCAAACTGTCAATACATTTGACCACAAAAATATAAAGCACTTCTTCATATCATTGATACCCTGAATTACAGCATCTGTCTAAGGCTTGTTACTGCAACCAGCCAGCCAAGAAAATAAACCCAAGATGGGGCTACAAAGAGTGGAGGAAAAAAAGTTAATGTTTTTAATTAAAAACATTTTAGTGATATGATCGTCATTGTGTCCTTTCTCCGTTACTCCATATTCCAATTTTCTTTCGGCTTTGCTGTTCATGCTTAATCTAGGCTCATTTAACTTAGTTTACAGCTTTACATGATATTAATTTTAAATATTTAAGTATATACCTCCTTGCTGCTGATACTTAGAGATTTGGCAATCACTTGAATAAACTTGCTATCTCTCAAAGAGATCTTGGCTCCTGTGGGTACAACAGTCATTTCTCCTCTTAGATTCTCACTCAGCATCTGAAAAGCAAGCAATCAAACCCTTTGTTAGCAGAGGAAAAATATGGTGGTAGTCTAATAAAAAAACCTTAGAATCAAGCTAGAAAATTGTTTGGAGGAATTACGGAAACTAATTGAATGCAGACAAAAGATTAAAGAAATAGTTACTGTCCCATGCAGACTGCACGTTTTAAAAGACAAAGGAGGGAGAGAGACAGGCAAACAAAACTTTCTTCCAAAGCAAAGAAAACCAAAATAAGCACATAACAAAACACTCCAATTTTTAGAATATGAGGACAAAAGTTCCCTAGTGGGGTAAGTTGCACCCCTACTTAAAAACACAAAGATAATAAGTAATGAGCAGAGTGACGCTTAAGACCAGAAAATTCTGAAATGCTGCCTTTTGCCAGCATTCACAAACCTCAGGACTCCTACACAGACTGTGTACACAGACCTCAAAACAAAGCCCAGTGCTGCCTGTAGACAGTCAAGCATTTCCATGGGTTTTCAAACAGCTCCATCAGCCCTGATTTTGTTAAAATTTAGACATAGATCCAGCTTTGAATGCAGAAAATCTATAGTGGTACCCAAACAGTCATTCAGTACCCAAACAGACATGTAACAGTTTGCAGGATGGGTGCCTCCAATATAACTGGGAAAACAACCCAAATCAAAATGTAAAAAGGTCAGCCAATTCATGTGTACAAAGTACTTGAATAGAGAAATAAAGAAATGAAAATACTCTAAAAGACAGATTCTGGGAAACTTGGAGAACACAGATAGAAGGCAGTAGTCATCAAGAAAAAGCAACTAGTTTCCTCAGTTCTGACAATTTTACATACTGGCACTCTTTTGTGAAAGGTTGCTGATGCAGCTATAAAGCACATAGTTATTTCAATTAGAATTTTAAAAAGCAGGATTGTGAAAGTTTGCAAGAAACAGATGTGATGTTGGCAGGAGGAATGCCCCAGGTTTACTTATGTCTAGGCATGCCCTTTATTAAAAAACACCCTCTAAGAGCTGACAGCACCATAGCTGTCTGCTGGAAGAGTCCCATATACATGTAACTCAGAGGATACCAACTGTTTTGGCACACTTTTAGAATCTGACAAGTTGAGATCATTGCTTTACACAGGTAACCTTAGCAATTGGCACCTGTGCTAAATGCACCCAGTGCAAAGCCCTGCGTGCCTCATTCAGTCCTACCAGCTCTTCAGACATTTGTATGTGTCTGGGGGCACATTCCTTGCTCTTCATGTTGAAAGAGAATCCTAAAATAACCACGCCAGCTTCAGGAGAGCTTCTGTCTCTTGGGAGACTATTGTGTGGTGATATGTTTAGCTGAAGATATTGCCACAGACAACATATTTCCAGGGTTTCTTCTTCTCCTGGTCTCTATAACTCATTCCTGCCCAGGCAATGCAGCACAGTGTTCCCTTAGTTGTGCCAGCACAATCTTTGTGGGTCTGTACAATGAGTCAAATGAGGAAATCAATCCTGCATAACTCAAAGAAATTGCAAAAGTTATTTTGTTTTTCAAACCATATAAAGGAGGCCTAGCACATCATCATACAAAAACTGTGTAGCACAATCCAAAGGGCAGCACATGAAAATGCAGAATTATCTTGTGACATGGTACCTAAAACACCTTATCATCAAATCCTCACCTGAGTAAGCCAGCTATCTCACCTCAGCAAACTGGATCTCAAATTAAGTTTTAACTCACACACCCAGGCAAGAAGCCAGCTGGGAAGGTTTCTCCTGTCCCAGGTCAAATAATCCTCTGTGCAAGAAGATTAAAGTCTGCATTAAAAAAAAAAAAACAAGCTAGTGCGTGTAGCTTCCAGGATCAGTGAGTGCGCCAAAGGGGTGCCAGGGATGAGCTGGGGTTTCTGAAGTGCAAATGCACAAACACATCCAATACCCCTGCTCCTCACAGCACTATGTCACCTGCCAGGCATGTCCTTGCACAGAGCATGTTCCGGGCATCCTCACCGAAGACACACACAGCTCCTCCTCCTCCCATTTCTCAGAGCCAGGACTTTAGCAAAGAACTGTGAACTCAGAGGCTGAAACCGTGTCTAAGCACAGTAACTGGGACTTCGAGCCACCACACGTAGGATCACAGGTATCCAAGTATGTTTCTCTCAAGAGCTGCTACTGGTTGGAAAATGTGGAGCATGAAATAATGATCGGGTTTGTTATGGTTTTAATAAAACCAAAGCACCATCATGAGAGACACACGTGCCTACAGTGTTAAGTCTGGAGAATGACTCATCATGATGTTATCTCCCAAAGTGTCAGGACTGAGATTTCGCTACATACAAGCATAGAAATTCATGCATTCCTGCAGACTGCTGCTCCCTTATCTAATTCACAGCTATATGTTCCTTGTGTAAAAGGAAGATGATAAACAGCTGTGTAACTTGCAGGAAAAAAGGCCTTGATTAAGCAACCAGTGAACAGTAAGAACATTGTTAATGGGGCTCTGATTTTACAAGCAGTTACAACTGGTTCTAGAATAATCATCTACATTTTATGTATTACAACGTGTATCTCCTCTTAGAGAAATAGAATCTAATACTGTTATGAGTAATGTCATAATGGAAGGGGCTGTAGGCAATATTTATTTTCAGAATACGCTTTGTGTGAATGAGTCTGGAACGAAATCTTCACCACACTAAGATCAGTGACAAGATCTTTGCTGACTTCAGTAGGGTTGGGATTCTGTCTCCCATAAGAATTTCCACACAGAGTTTTCAGTACAGAAGTGTCCAAGCTAGACTATGACCATTTAAACATGGCATTTTTATGGCTCAGTAATGGTCTTCACCTGACTTATGCAGAGAATTCTTTTCTCTCCCAATCTTTATACATTTGTTTGTTTAAAAGTACTTTCCGTAAGAAAAAAAAAAAAAAAAAAAAAAAAAAAAAAAAAAAAAAAAAAAAAAAACATGGGCTGTTCACATTATGGCTCTGGAACCAACTGCTTTTAAAAGCAAGAGAGAAGCTCAAGGCATGAAACTAAGCAGAAGTTAGCACAGTAGATGAGAAACTTAAAAGTCTTTCAAGGTCACACTGAAATATTTACCTGCCTCTTCTCCTCCCAGCTAAGGTCTCTCTTGCTGAGTGTATATGACAGTTTAGTTAGGGCTGCCTCTGGTGTCATATCACCTCCAGGAATTACTCCAACATCAGCGAGAGTCTGAATGAAAAGGAATAATGATTCTAATTAGCATAGCATTCAGAAATACCTGCACATACAGAGAAGGTGTTTGAAAGATGAGTAGCTACACAGAATGCAGTGTGCAGCTGAGCCTCCACTCTCTTGCTCCTCCTACTGCCGCTGTAATTTTTGTACTTTCAGTTAGCAAATACCAAGCAAATACTAGAGCAATCTAAATTAAGATGACTTTTACTTTAAATTCCTTTTCATGCAATAACACTGAAGAATTCCACCAAATGCTTGCCATGGTCCCTTACTATGCTAAAAGGGAAAGGTTACAGGTCCGTATCAGCTATCTGCAGAGTTGTCAGATTCCCTTTATTGAAAAGCTGCAGTTACTCTGTTTTAACCCAGTGGCATTTTGAACACTGCCAAGTAGGCTGTTCTCACACAGACATATTTACCATTCTTTTATGGGGCATTGCTTTGGATGAATTCCAGCACTACAGTGTGCTCACAGCGGGAGTGCTTTCAGATCCTTCCAGGCTGCGCTAGCAGTGTATGATTTAGGAGATACAACTAAAATATGCAATTTACACAGTTCTGACAAGAACAACTGAAAAAGATGACCTTTTAAACTTATCTTTATGGTAGTTAAAAAAAATAAACTGTCGGAACAAAAGCAAAAAGAAGAAGCCTCTTTGCTATGATCAGCAAGCCTTGTTAAGTGTACAAAACAGCAAAGACAAAGGAGATTTCAGATCTCTTGTCACTAAACTGTACCTGGCAAATCACGGATCACCTTCTTTGCCATAATGTGATGTCTCACAGTTAGGCCGCTTGAACTAGATTTTTTGCACTGCATTTTACTTTTAAATACCTCTTATACAAACTCCAGCTTCAAAACTTATTGTGGCTTAACTAATATTTTCAGCAAGATACAGAGCGTTAATTAGCTCATTAACCACCTCCTAGAGACCCAGAGTAACATTTTTTAAAGTCCCATGGGAAAACATGTACAGAGAAGGTGAGAAATAGTTTCTGTACTGCAGAGCTAACCAAAGAACAGTTAGGGATTTTTCAGTGGGTTTGTGAAAGAGGAGGAGGAAGGGATTTCCCAGCTTCCTTCCTATACCTAAAGTCCCCTCAATTATAAGTTTCTACTGTGTAGATGGATCAGAGACCAGACATTCAGTTAATTAAAACAAACACTTCAAGGGAAGCCAGGGACTCAGCTGACCTACCTGACTAGCTTGAATGAATAAAAACTGGCCCAGCCATGCGCAAAGACCTTTGAAATATTTAATTTAAAGAAAAATCAAAGTAAAATTAACATTATACCAACTTTACAGCATTCACACATGATACTTCCTCCACTGAGCAGTTCCTCATGAGAAGGAGAAGGCAATGAAAGAACACACATGAAGTAATTTTGTAGGACTTGGCTTGGTCACAATTCTCCTCAAAAGATGCCAAGAAAACAGGGCAGCCTCCAACAACTGACGCTGAAGCAACATAGTACAAACCCCATATAAAAAATGGAAGCCAGAAAGGATCACATTTCCACACAGCCTTCAAGTGGTTCAGTAAGACCTGAGTAGAATCTTTCAATTCAGCATATCAACAGCCTGGATCAAAGTGCAAAAATCCATTTTAGGTGTCTACTAGGAGAATCTTTTAACCAGAGCATAGAAAAGGGGTTTTTTTCTTCTTTCCACACATTTTAACAGTTTATTCCAAGCAGAAGATCACATAAAACCTAGGCATCATTTTCCCGTTGTTTTTTGAATATAAATTTGGTGTCTTTTGTTGACTGAACTGCTTTTTTCCTTCCGAGTGAGCTGTTCTATATAAGCCACGTATTCCTACTGTATTTGCTACAGAGCATGGGATCTTTGCAAAAGTCACTAATTCTCAAAACATCTCCATTAAGTTATGCAAAAGTTTTACCAACATCCAAGTTGGCCCATATCAGAAAATACCAAGTTTGGATACTAAGGAGGTATAAAGAAAATCTTAAAATCTCCTTTTCTTTCTCCTCAAAACAGACTTTGTGCAAATATTTTCTAAATCTGTGTCAAAACCAAAGCTAAAAGAGGCAGGTCTCAGCACCAGACCAGGGTATTTAGGTTTGCCATGCAGTCAAAGAGGAGGCTGGCTCTGCCAGACAGGTGGTTGCCCCCAACAAAACCACGTGTCAAAGGCAGAGGTATGAGTCACCCTCTGGTAGTGCTTCTTGGGTATTTAATGGCTGGTCCTTTTCTATAGACCAGTTAAACCAGCTTCCCTCACACTAATATATGCAACACACATTCTTATATGGCTTTGTGCTCTTATTAGCCCCAGTGATGTCATGTTTTGGTACACAACTGAGAAACACACTGTAAAATGCCCTGAATATTTAACAGAATGTACACAGAACCTGCTTTAAGCCAACCCTCATGGGTTAAACTAAACTGATTTCCATTCTTCAACACAGACAATTCCTTAGATACTGTTCTCCAATCTCGCCCTGAATTCAGTTGTACTTCCAGTCAAATAAAGAACTGGGATTTGGAATACTGCTTGCATCTACAGGCTTTCTTCATGCTCCTACATTGTAGCTAAGCAACTGTTATCCTATCAAATACTACTTTATTTGATCATCTGACTCCTAAACTAGTTTTTAGCTCAATGGAATCCCTCTGAGAGAGATACTACGGATCAAATGCAAAGTATCCTGGAGTGCTGCACATGACAGGAGTGAGCAATCACTAATTTGGGATTTGAGCTGACTGTTTTGACCATTCAGACCAGGAGTAACAGGATCTTGTTTGTAGATATGTGTTCAAGTGCTTCCAGCTTAAGATTTTTCAGATGTAGTTTTTTTATGAGCAACAATTTTACAGTTAATAAACCCGGTTTTACACTGGTACTACTGGAAGTTTACAATCAAGTTGTATCACTGGGATGTCTCTTTTACACAGCAGTGGAGAATGAAGTGGTTGCACACCCCTCACCTGCCCTGTTGCATAGACAGTTTTAACAGCCCCACGTAAGCACTGGGTGCAGTTCAGAATCACCACTTTGCGTTCAGCTGCTTTCCTCAGTTCTTCCAGCAAATCTTCTCTCTTGTCTGGGGCATTGCCACTTCCATAAGTTTCAAGTACTATGCCCTCAATTGGAGGCTGAAGAAACGCTTTTACCTGTTTAAAAACAAGACAGGGAAGAGAGACAAAAGGTATGTTTAAGTCATCCTTAAAATTTTCATGTATGGCACAGCATTTTTAAAAATGGTCTATTCCTGCTACAGTTTGACAGGCTCTCATGCCTTATAGTCTTCTCACATCCTTCTGTGCTTCCCTTTTGCAATAACTGAGACTGCAGAATAAGCTTTAAAGAAATGAGACTTTCCCTCCATGTCTTCCTTCAAAATTTCTAGAGGGTTAGATTTTAAAATAAACTGTTTTGTACAGTCATTACCTGATGTGAAAAAGGATGCTATTGTTCAAGTGCCATTAACAGGCTGTACAAACCACTGCTGGGTGCAACAAAAAGGTACATTTACACTTACAAGATAAATGTTGAATTATTAACTGAGATTAGAACTCCACAACCCTGCCCAGAATTTTTTGCTTTAGCAAAGAGTTTTGCTAACCAATGTCTGCCCAAGAGACAGAGTGTTACACCTTTCAGGAAAGAACATTCTAATGAAGCACAAAGTTTTTTAACCAAAACCAAATTGATTTAACTCAGAGGCACTAATATATTCTGGGCCAGTTGATATTGAAGTAGATATTGTGCCTCACTGTAAGAGAATGCTTAGCAAAGTCCTCTTCCTAGAAAAATGTATTTTCAACAACCCAGACGTTTCCTTGCTGATCACATATGCTAAATGCAATACACTGTAAACCCCCATGAGTCTAACTATGCAGTTGGAGTTTTATTGCAAATATACCACCTCTCTGTCTTTCCATCTGTTCATATTCACCTAAAAAGAATGGTGATATAATTGGGGAGTGCTGCTTAAACTACTGGATTCAATTTAAGATGGCAAGAGCCACAAAAGACCTGTCAATTTAATGGAACTAATATTAGACAAAAACTTAAAGACTGATTTACCTAAAATCACAGTCTGCAAAATAATTTCTAAAGGCAAAAAAATCCCACTTCTCATTTTCAGCAGCAAAATCCCATTTCTCATTTTCAGTTCTGTTTGAATGCTGAGGGTCATGTTAACCATCAGTGTGAGACAAAATGAACCTTAAAAAAGAAGCATGAGTTGTAGAAATAATCACACTTCACCCACCATATTGGCTGTTTTTTGGACAGGATATCTATTTATATGCCTCAATATGCAGCAGGAGAATATTTCCCTAGTCACTGTAGCTTGCACCTGTCTAGAAAACAACACTTGACCTATTTATAAACCCTGATAAGAAATTAATTGTAAGTTCCAGAGCCCAGGCAGTTCATACAAAAGATATTTGAAAAGCTTTTATCCATTGTTTATGGCAGATGAAAATAGTCTTTGAATGCCCCGATATTTCAAAAAAATGCTTATCAGAAAAAGACAGATCCTGTCCCTTCCCTCCAAAACCCCAACCACTGCCTCAAACCATGAAGCTTTCCTAAAAGNAACAAACAGCAGCCAACAGCTCAGAGAGTTGTGCCTCCGTGAAAATAGACCACGCTGTAAAGCTGCCCGCTTCCGCTTCATGAGTTAAGCTTTTGACATTTTGGAGAAACTCTCAAGCAGCAAGACAGATAAAAGACCTGCGTGCATAATACCGACTTGCTCTCAGACAGGTAGAGAGTTACTCACACCAATTACTGTTGCAATTTCTTGCAATCAGCAGACAGCCACGTACAAAAAAAAAAAATCAAGAGTAAATTTAAAAGACTCCATTGAAGCCTGCTCTATTGCCACTTTACCAGAGATACTAAAAACCACACAATCCATTACATTGGGACAGAAAATAGCTGTCTCCTATAGGACTCTATGAACTTTCCTTACCTGTCAGCAACTAGAGCCTCTGTTCTTTCTAAGAAATGCCATTCGCCATTAAACAGGTCACAAGCAGTAGGCTTGGCATTTTTTTGTCCAACAAGTCACACTTCAGATCGTGGATTCCTACTGAGCTGGGATTGGGAGAACTGAAATAGAGACCATTTCTGCAACTTCCTTCTTTCCGAGAAGCTGTCCAGCATGATTCTGAAACCACCTGGCTGGACTTAAGAGTTATCCAAGTACCTCTCAAAGGCCTCCAGGAGCTTTCCAGAGCCATTTAGAGACCTGCAGGAGGAACTCAGGTAAAGTGCGGAGCCTGTGCATTTGTTCTGCATGAGGCTCACGGGCCTGGCTAACTACATTCAACTTAAGCACTGTGCTTTAAGAAGCAGCAGTGTTTAGCAATAAATCCATTCCTCTCACTCTTCTAAAAAACAGGTTAGCTCTTTAAAAGCAGCCTCCTCTGTAAGAAGGGATGGCAATAAAATTATATCACAGCTTGCTTTTCTTTTATCCTCCGTAAGGTAGGAGGCCCTGCCAAAATCTCACAAATGCATTCTACCACGTTTGGCAACTGTGAGCATCCCTGATGCCTGTAACCAACTTGAAGAATGAACTGAGGAAACCTGCCTTGGCATGGAGCACTAAGACACTGCCAAAAGCAGAAGACCAAGGAAAGAGATCANACTCATTTCCAAAATGAAGTGGTGCCACTTACAGCAGCAGCAGTGATTCCTGGGAAGATCCGCAGCAGTCCAACATTCCTGTTCATATTGGTGTGAACTCGGAATTTCTTTTTGGTATTGGCTCTCCAAACCGTTTCCCAGTTTACTATTAAAAGAAATAGCCTTTTAAATTTAATATTAAGACATACTATTAAGTTCACTTCGTGCTTACAACTCTCTTAGGCAGGGGATTCATGAAAGACAATGTACTTTTTAAAGAGGAAATGAAGGCCCATTTAAGACCATTTAAGAAGAATTAGCAGCTGGTTTGGCACAGGTGAGATAGTTACTTGTCATACACTGACCTGAACTTCATTGCTATGTAGCTGGCCTGATACAAACCTGGATTCATGTTTGGAAAACAGACCTTGATCTTCTGAGACATAAGAGATGACAAATGCAGTTACTGTTGCTGCTAATCACCTCCAGAGTTTATTAGGTAGTTATTAACGATTAAATAAAATAGCAAGGATTCAATTAACTCCGATTATACATTTAGAGCCAGAAGCCAGCTGTTTAACTAATTGTTTGTTTGTGTTGCATTATTAGAAGCCAAGTCATGCATTATTGATTTCAAAATTTTACTACTTCAGTGTAGGAGCGCAGCATTGGTAGCGCTGATGGCTCCTACAAGGCAGTGGAAGAGGTTTAACAAACAGCAGCCAACAGCTCAGAGAGTTGTGCCTCCGTGAAAATAGACCACGCTGTAAAGCTGCCCGCTTCCGCTTCATGAGTTAAGCTTTTGACATTTTGGAGAAACTCTCAAGCAGCAAGACAGATAAAAGACCTGCGTGCATAATACCGACTTGCTCTCAGACAGGTAGAGAGTTACTCACACCAATTACTGTTGCAATTTCTTGCANTTCTAAAAAACAGGTTAGCTCTTTAAAAGCAGCCTCCTCTGTAAGAAGGGATGGCAATAAAATTATATCACAGCTTGCTTTTCTTTTATCCTCCGTAAGGTAGGAGGCCCTGCCAAAATCTCACAAATGCATTCTACCACGTTTGGCAACTGTGAGCATCCCTGATGCCTGTAACCAACTTGAAGAATGAACTGAGGAAACCTGCCTTGGCATGGAGCACTAAGACACTGCCAAAAGCAGAAGACCAAGGAAAGAGATCAGAGGACAGGTTCAGTAGTCAGACCTACACCAGGCCTACACCTGTACTCTTGGAGTATGCGCTACCAAATAACATCTCCAAGATAAATTTAATGCATGCAGACATAGTATAGTGATGTAATTCCAAGTTATATTAAAAAGAAGATAAAGATTGCCCTGCCCCTGAGTTAACATTCGCTTGGTCATGAACCTCGTCAGCCTACACAATGTGTTTGGTGCTGCAGACACCACAGATGTCAGTTTTCCATTTGCCAAGCAAGTCTAAAAGGCAGAACAAAAGGCAAACATGATGCAAGAGCCAAAGACAAACAAATACATATAAAAGCCCAACTTCACCTCAGATTCACTCAGAACTGTGTGAAATGAGGCAGGACACCACGCAGAGGGAAAAAAAAAACCAGAATACACCCTTTGCATCCTCCATCTCAAAGTTTATATCCTCAAAAAGGAACAGCATTTATGTCACATAGGTAAGTTCAAGCATCTTCATTGTACCAAATAAACCAGCTGTCTTGCTGTCATACCACAGAGCAATCTTCTTTTTTTCTTAAGTTAAAAAACCCGAAGAACATAAGAATCATTAACAGTTCTTAATTAAGAAATTCATATACAAGCAAGTGAAGTACAAAAAGCAGCATCTACTGGTGTTCACAACACTTTTTTATCTTATAGATAAGAGTGAATAATTAGGTATACTCAGTTTTGGCACAGCACAGACTTGGGTGGCCTGTGCTTGTGAAGAGTTTAACTGATACAGCACCATGTATCATGTACACGTGGAAGCAAAAGTGAGGAACAAACAGAAGCTAGCTACTGGTGTAGCACAGCAGAAAGAACGTTTCTAAAGCAGTGTACATAAAATAAAGAAGTAATGGCTATTTACATACTATACTCATAATGGCTTGGGATAGATTGATCTATTCAAGGAGACTGCATTCAAGATATCGAGGCCTTCTGTTTACTCTTCCAAACCAAACCATCACATAAAAAATAGCCTGATATTTCCATACTCCCCCTCCATACCAAACACTATAGCTTCTAAAATTACTGCAAAAAAATTACATCTTTATCTTATGCAGCTTTATTCACACACATAAACAAAATATGGTGATTGGGTTAGTGCAAAAAAAAAAAAATCAACCCGACTTAAAATAAAAGTAACTATACACAGATCAGAAAGCAGCAAACCTCCCCCCCAGTGTTAAACAGAGCCTACGCCACAGTGCAGATTTTAACTTATAAAAGGAGAGCAGCCACTGAGAGTGACACCTCCCTTAGGAGTGGTGACTGAACCCCGAGTTATGAAATCAAACAAGAAATACAGCTTTTCTTGATTGCAGAGCTCCATACAAACAGCAGTGCCCTCTTCTCATCCTTCTTTGCAGGGCTACAGGCGAGCCCTACCATTATATAAGCTGCCCCAGCATTCACTGCGATTCACGGCAGCAGCCGAGGGGTGGGGAGCACGGGCCAACCTATGGCTGCAAACTCCTGCAGGAGGCAAACGAGCACAGAGCCCCCGTTTTTGGCAGTCTGTTATAAAACAATCAACATACATCTTTGGGAATGAATATTTAAATTGACTAGTGTCATTGCAACAACCAAGGTGCCTACATAGAAGGGAGCGGGGATGGGGATCAAAAGCACTCCAGTGAAGAAAGCTGGCATTTGCCCTCATGCATGAATGACCTGGGCTTTCCATACAAATAACCAACCAAGATTCAGACTTGGCCAGTGACTAATAGCTTCTCTCTAATGAGATTTGTGGGTAAACAAGCCCAAAAGGGCCTTCTAACGTTCTGCTGCTGCGCCACATCTGCACACACAGTCACATAGGCTCTGTCCCCTGCACAGGTTGTCTCTCATCATATGGTCCTGTACATGTGCACCACTCACAGAAGTCACATGCATGTGTGACGAAGAAAGTCCAGCCACAGTAACAAAGCAAGTTTCATGTATGCTTCATTAGGACAATCAAGAATAGAGGAAAGTAATCAATTACAAAATACACTGAGAATCTTAAAAGATTTCAAGAGAAATAATCTTCCTTGTCTCGCCTGTTTTCAAAATATGGGAGAAATAAGGTAAGGTCTTTTATTTTATAAGCTTTGAGATTTTAGAAATATTTTTTACTATTTCTATACTGTCCATTTCATACAGAGATTTCTGATTCTGCGGCAAAAGTATTTCCCATCAGCACTGGGTTTCTTACTCAGCTCAGGAGTAAGTTCTCAGTGCTAGAATTTTTCATTTCTTACAGGAGTTTCTTGTGCTAAGCTGGAAGTCCTAAGGAAGTTGACACACTTGCTGATCTAGAACTGGATAACACAACTCCTAGGCATTGCTAACACAGCTAAGGATCTGGCTGAGAACACAGCCAGTTATGGGATTAGAAATCCATTGGGAGCCTCATCTGAAAAGGGAACAGGATAAAAAGTGGCTATCATAAATGAAGAGGAGAGCTGGAAGGGTAAGGGAGGGAAGAAGACAAAGCTTCTCCCTCTCCTCTCTAGCTCTGAAGTAGACTTTATATGCTCTGCTGAGCCATGAACAGCATGTCTTCTCATTCCTGTGTACCAACCCATGATCCCACTATGCTCCCCACTTCCTTCATCCTGCTACCTCTCCCCTTCTGCTTCCCTGGAATTTTCATTCCCAGCTTTATTAGAACCAGGGAGACTGAGAAAGTTTCTGCACATGGCCTACTCCTCCTGGCATCCTCAGGCTGCTCTCCATAACGCTGAATCAGCCAGAGACAGCCCTGTCTACAGGAGGATTAAGACATTATATAAAGTCGTTTGGACAAAAAAAAAAGTTAAAAGATGCTAGATTTGTTTGGTTTGTTTTTAAAAGTCCGAGTAGTTCCTTGTCTCCATGAAAGCTTCATACAAGGACTGTACAAGCAAACTCAAGGGAGACAGCAATGTTTCAAACAATTACTTTGGACAAAATAAAGTAGCACTAGTAGACTGCCCTTACTATAAACTATGTTCTTTCAAAATGAAACAATCCTTCAATAGTGACACCGTCATCTTAGATAAATGATGCTACCCTAACTGGGTAATCAACTGAAGCAAATAAAAATAGAGCCTATCACACCATCAGTTTTTAAATCAGAAATCCCCACTGATCGCAATGAGGCATTTACTGAAAAGATAATGGGACCCAATATAGACCAAGGGAAGTGCTTAATAACTTTCTCATTTTTCTGCTCTAGACAAGGAATCACAAAACAGTTCATTCAAATCCAAGAGAGAAATAGTATGCAATTTGCAGCTTGATTTCATTATTGATCGGTTGGTAAATGGAAGTTATTCATACCCTGTTTCATGCAGTTCACAAAAACCCAAGAAAGAAGATCACCCCAATCTAGTGCAACAATCAACTGACAGCATTTCCGCTGATTTCAGAGACATCCTATTTGACACAGCACAACAGTGGCAGACTCTCTACCTGAGCCATGTCTTACAGACAACTTCAGTATTTCACGGGCTTCCTCAGTTTGTATATGGCTGCTACAAACACAGCACTTTGATACTGAAACTTTTTTCAGTGACTCCCACTCATTAGGTGGAAGGGAGAAGTTTCTTTTTCCAGATTGCAAAATGTCTTTCTCTAGCAGTAGAATCCATTCTGAATGGCACGTTGCACGGCACAGGGCTAGGTCTCCTACTGCCACTAATGGCACTTAGCAGAAGATTTCAGGAACACTCTCCTGTTCCCATTTTTTAATGTAATAATGGAGACTGTCACCAATTCCTACTCCTTTTTAATACCTAGTCTATCCAAAAGCAGCTCACAGATTTTTTAAAATTGTCCTTTAGTATGTCTTCTGGCAGCTCCATTTGGCTAGATTCCAAATGTGTCTCTTCTCCCCTCTCCAAAGAAAGGGAGCCATTTATCCAAGAACAGTCATCTAATGACTTTCCAAGTGGGTACTGCAACCTTCATGTAGTTTTTCCCCTCCTTAAGAAATAGACGTGTAAAAATTACGAGGAGCCTGAGTAAGTTTGGGGGAAAAGAACTTCACATATTTTAGGTCTGCTGTTGTCAGTGTGTTTGCAATTCAGACAAGTCCTAAATATTCAGTAAAACATCTTAGACAATGACACGCATAGAGTTAGATTGTTGAAGCCGCAAGTACTCTGCAATGACTTTATTCTGTGATTTCAGAGCCCAGCATGGCCATTAATGAGATGAAACTCCTTGTTCTTTCAGTCCTAACTCCCTCATTTTATCTTTGGAGCAAGCTTTTTCCTGACACAGGGGCAACATTCCCTCTGGTTAGTCTAGATGTCTAGTCAAAGTCAGTCTAGCTCACATCTATAGTCAATAGATAAATGCAATTGAGTCACAAAGTCTCAGCCTTACTAATATTTAAACAGATTCAGAGCAGATGAAGTGAAGTCAAGCTACAGATCTTTCAAAGATATTTGACTTTTAAAACGACATTTCAACTACATAAGCACAGGTTCTTTTCAGCTACAGTTCTATTGCAAGCGGCATAAATTACACAGCATTAAGAGATGATGTTGCTTACTTGTAATATCAACCTCAGCATTTGCAAGTGGAGGCAGGTTAGGTGAGGAAAAGGCATTGAAACTCCCAGCATCCACCTTAGTCACCCTATTTCCCCTGTACAGTTTATTATAAAAATACAGGCACACCTGCAAGACAAGTAAAGAAACAGGTCTATGAATAAGCCAGTAATTAAAAGATGCAGTAGATAAATACCGTAGTCCGTCCTTTATAAAGTGTTTTCTAAATCTTTAAAGCAACTCAGAGGCTAGTAGATGTTTACAAGTCTAACCCTTTCAAAAAGAGTTGGCACATCTGTCACACACTGGTTTAAGAATTTAAGAACAAAACAAGTTAAGAGCTAACTAGTTTCATAATCCTCTCATGAGGCTTAGTCTCGGAGACAGCAAATTTGCCTGGGTCCACTTCAGAGATGGAGGACAGAAACAGCGGGAACTTTTTAATAAATTCCTGTCACGTATGAATTCAGAGTCCAAAATATAACGAAAGGCCTGTTGAAAATGAGGATAACTTCCAAAAGAGTTACCACACATAAATAATTACATTCCTTCACAAGTCTATTAAGGTTTGTCAACTTGAAGGAAAAGAGATACCTCAAAGCTGTTATCAGTTATTAAGATCTTGGCCAGTCAGCTGTTGCTGTTCTTTTACAAGAACAGGCTTTGGGAGCATGGCAGAAGTAAAATGAGGTGTAACCTGACCCATTTTCTCTCTGAGCTTTGGGCTGCACAGCATAAACAGCAGGGTGCTGAAACTATGGAGGCACCATCATGTTCATTATGTGTGTCACTCTCGACACTTTGGTCTTCTTTAGGAACAGAGCCAGAAGACAGTCCTAGACACACACAGTTCTGTAGCGACTGGAGAACTTCAAAGTAACATTCAGTTAAAAAACCGACTTACAGGTGTTTCAAATCCCACATATTTGCAAGAGAACCTCCAGTTTCAAGTCTGCTGCAGCATATATTTCAGACTTGAGAGTCTCTCTAGACTGCATATGGGCAAATGGGATATGACCAATGTGAGAACAGCACGTGCTTTGCCATGCAAGCACTGTTACCTCAGTGGAATCCTTTCATCTTCCTGCTTAAGCACAATTCCTTACTGCCTACTGGATATTTAGTGAGTATTTAAATTTGTGTCCTGGCTAGAGAGAGAAATGCAGCTTCTTAGATGGTCTTCCCAGGCAAACAGACCTCAGGAATCACGAATTGCCCAGCCATCAGCAGTGCCCCCAGGAGGTTGTCTCGGCCATCATTCTGCAGCTCGTAAATAGGCACCTGAAGAGGAGAGACTGGAATTACACCCTGGCCATTATGTAAACCCTACATAGCAGAAAAAATGAGTCCAACTTATGCAATACAAATACATGAATAATTTATGTAACAATGATTTATGACCAAAAAAGCTTTCCTTCTTCACCCAAACTATTTTAGGCTGCAGCAGATGGCAAGATTTCTCTCTTTGCTTAACATAATTTTATAACTTAAGTGCTTAAAAAATAATACAGAGATTTTTCTAATGTGATTAAGAATATTAACACTGGTTCAGGAAAAATATAAAAACTAGCAAGCAGGCATAGGTGAAAGTGACTGAGCATAGGAGAATTATGATAGAAAACGCAACACCCCCAGAACACACAGAACTGTCACTATGGGCTTCACAACAGCTCTCTTGCACCATCTTTCCTCATAGTATAGTAAAACTGAGCTAGCAGGTTATTACTGACAGAAAAGGGCAAGATTAAAAACAGAAATGGTCTGCTGAGTGATGATTTCCATGCCTTTTCAGACTGCCTCTTTATTAACAGAGAGTGCTTCTTTCAGCAACTATTAAAAAAGAAATCACATGCTCCCTTGCTGGATCATATGTCAGATAGATCTGCAAGCAATAAAACCAAAAAGAAAGCAAAACCTTGACTGATGTATCACGACTAGACTGCTCCACGTCAAGACAGCAAGTGGGAGCCTACTCCTTCCTAGACTTTTATATTTTGACTTCAAATAGACCACATGTGAAAGGGAAGTTATGAGATTGGGGAGGGGAATTTTACAATGTGATGTTTCATCTCTCCTTTGTGATTAGAGCTGTATTTTACACTCAAGCAAGCTATTCTAGTAAGACAACCCCCCCCGCCCCGACAATATGCAAAGGGCTGATCTCCAGCTAAGAGAATGAAAATTAATAAATGTAGTCTTCAGAGGAAAGGGAAACAGACCATATTAGATGTTTTGTGGAACAGAAATGATCAAAAATGCATCTAATGCTTCAAGTTTATTTTTAAAATTATAAAGAATGCAACAATGAATAATCTAAGTTGAGATAACAACTGATGAAGTTAAAAATACTAAGCTTCAGGGTTTTTAAAGAAAAGACGACAGCTGACAACCAGCGGCCACCTGAGGCTGGAAAAATGCCTCTCATATAAACCGATTAATACACAATGGCCAGTGACAGGCTCTTATGTCTTTCTCTGAAGCATCTGGCCCCAGCCATAATGAACTCCTGGTCTGATTTGGTACAGAGTTGTAAAGTCATTAATGATAAAATTATGGGGCAGATCCTCAGCTGGTGAGCCCGACAATTCTCACTCATTTCTATCAGCACTGTGACCATTAACCCTGGCCAGGAACCTGGCCTGCACTACTAAACTGTACAGTGATAATCAGGATACAGCCAAGTTCTGCATATAAAAACCAAAAATGAGGATTCCCGTTTCAACTTCAAATTAATTCCATTACCTGAGATCCTGTCAGAACAACAGTTTTGCCCAGGTTCTCACACATGAAGGACAGGGCTGAAGCTGTGTATGCCATAGTATCAGTACCGTGCAGGATCACAAAGCCATCGTACTTCTCGTAGTGCTCCTGGAGGTGGAGAGACAGTTTTCACACTGTTAAAGCAATGCCCTGGCACCAGCAGGTGAGGTATGCAGTGCATTACTTCCACTGATGCAGGCAACAGCACCATGCTTTATAGGGTACTGCACACATAATTCCTCCCAAGGTTATCCTGTTACCAGTTTAAATACAATTAAGGGTTAATCGGAGACTAAGCAATAGAGCCAGTATTTCTAATTATGGAACAGTCAAAGAGATTATTCTATGTACACATATTAATGCAGCATTTTTAAACCAGAGGACCGCTAATTAAGAAAAGCTTAGCAATGGCTTTAAACAGGAATGTTAACATATGCAAATCAGTCGTATAGTCTGATTTCTTGTTGCCACTTTTACTGTACGGATTACACCATTTACAGGAACAGATTAGGCAAACCAGGGCTATCACAATATAGGGGAGGAAACAGTCCATTTAATCCATGTGGCAGACAGGCAAACTACCAGTGTCAGAGTGCCCTCTTCTGATGGAAAGCCATCCTTTCCATAGCAGAAACTGGGGAAGAGGCTTCTTGTTCATTAATGGACATTCACCTGCTGGTTTTTGAGAAGGCCCTTACACTATCAGGCACCTGCAATATCAAAATTAATTTTATAATAATTTTAATCTGCATACAATTCCACACAGGACATGGGAGATTTTTAATGCAAAGTAATATGTGTACATAGAATAATCTCTTTGNTAGGCAAACCAGGGCTATCACAATATAGGGGAGGAAACAGTCCATTTAATCCATGTGGCAGACAGGCAAACTACCAGTGTCAGAGTGCCCTCTTCTGATGGAAAGCCATCCTTTCCATAGCAGAAACTGGGGAAGAGGCTTCTTGTTCATTAATGGACATTCACCTGCTGGTTTTTGAGAAGGCCCTTACACTATCAGGCACCTGCAATATCAAAATTAATTTTATAATAATTTTAATCTGCATACAATTCCACACAGGACATGGGAGATTTTTAATGCAAAGTAATGAATCACACTACTCATCCTGTTAGAATACAGTTATCTTCTGGCTTGTGGAAGAAAAAGGAATTGGTTCAGCTACTTTAAGAATGATGGACATAGCAAACACTGCAGGGAGAGACACTGATGTCTCTGACGTAACTTGGTAACATGGAAAGGATTACATAGAACTCTAAGCAGATATATGAAGTGCCAGCATGGGGAGGAGAAAGGAGGTTTAAACAAGATTTCTTTTTAATTACACTCCTTATGTTATACTAAAGCATACATGCTTGGCACCTCCTGATAATAAGGCGACCTCCAAACTCATCTGTAGGTTCCTGCTTGTCCTTTTGCCATTTCCTCACTGATACTCATGTCTTGTCTACCTGTTGCTATCTACTCGAAGTTTCAGGGGATTGCTGCTTGTCTCTAACAACTGAGCCAACACAACATCTGCCAGTGTTGCAAGGTCTTTCTGCAGGCCAAACTATAACGTGATGCAAAAATCAAGCTGGAGCCATTCACCAAGGCATCAACAAGGTAAGGAGGTTTCAAGAAGGGCCAAGATCACAGAAACAGCCAGCTGTCCTCTCTAAATCAGTACACTCACAAGTATTTTCAGCCTTATGAACCTCATGAACCTAGATGTAAAAGAACACAGTTTGGTTTAAGCTTCATAATGTAAAAGATCAGGTTGCCAGTTAAGGAGATATGCCACAGAAACACCTCGGAATGTTTTAGTCTGGAAAATCATCAGCATGTTACAGCTGGGCCAGGGACATGTCCAAGATGAACACAAAGTGGCAGTGTCTGTACACAACCTGGAGTTGAAAAGGTTCCTTTTTTTTGCCTTCTCTGCACACTTCATTTGGATTACAGAAATGGGACACACAGAGAACCTGCATTTTGTGTACAAGAAAAAAACACTTCTTTCTGTAATAAACACTCATATGCCAATAAGGAAGAAGGGTAAATTCTCTCCTGTTCATCATGGTTTGGCTGCCTTCTCTGGGCCCTGGGCTTTGCCTAGCTGCACCCCTGCTCCATCCCGAAGACTTTCCATGTACGCAGCATCTCCATCTCTTCTTTGCCTGGGTAACATGCATTTAATAGGACGAGCAACCTCCCAAGTTTGGTGGTTTCAGGATTAGAGAGCCTAAAGGGGAAAGACTGTTACCTGAATCTTCAGCATCATTCCCTGCCTTATTAAAATGTTCATGCATTGCTACAGCGAGGTGGGAGGAGGGAATTTACACTATAAAGCCCACTATCACAGAGTGGAAGAGCAGTATCTTGCTAGCCCCACAGTTATTTATTTATTTCTGTCAGCTGTGTATCAATTCCTGGTGTGAAGTATATGAAGTGTTTTGCAGTTTTGCTTTTTTTAAAAGCACATAGCTAAGTTCACACAGGGGACAGGAGCACAGAAATGCTGATTTTTTTATTCTAGAGAAGGATGTAATGAGTTTATCTATATATGCAGAAATATCTAGGGCTTTAAACATTTTCCACTGTGGGAAACTTAACCCTCATAGCAAGTTTTTCTACTGGTTGCAAAGCCAAAGCTAGTCCAGTCCATGTGTGCCCCGAGTAAGAAAGGCATAAAGACATTAAATTATTTTCTATGCCAATAGCCAACTATTAAGTTATTTGAACACTCAAATGATGTATAACTAAGCTACCTTCAGTTAAGTTACCCACACCTAAGGATTTTATTAAACATTTTTGGACAGTGAATTCAAGTCAATGTTTTAGGACACATCAACCTACATGTTACATACCTTGTTCACTCATAGCTGCAACTTTTCTATTTCTTTTATTATATAGAATTATGGCATGGCCTATCCTTGGAAGAATGATGTAACTTTAAGAAGTTTACAACATTTTCAAATAAAAAAAAAATTCTGCCATTTTGCAAGCACAGTACTTGTTACTTTGCAAGTAACTAAGTACTTTACATTTAAAGAAATAAATATGTATCTATAGGGCTACTGAATTGTTTTATCTTGCTAAGCTGATTTGCCTTGCTGATTTTCTTTAAGTGAAAAATGAACTCTTATCCCACATCACCATACCTCAAGTTTCTTTGCAATTTTGGCCCAGTCATCTGGTGTCATGTTGGAGGAATCAAGCAGTGGTGAGAGCTCAAGGATTGTGTAAAAAATTCTCTTGTTTTGCTTAGAGAGACTACAAAGAAAGAGAATTGGGAAAAAAAAATCTTTGCGTTAATATCATCTCATCACTTCTGGTTATTTCTTTAAATCAGTAGTTTTCACACTCTTCCTCCCCATCCCCCAAATCTAGGTGAAAAAATGTCTTAAATCTGGAAATTTACCTGGTAAGGTAATGGAACAGCTTGTACTGCGAGTCATCACACAGAATTTACAGGATGGCCAGGGTATCAGCCCCAGCCAGCATGGGTTTAGGAGGGCTAGGTCGTGTTTGACCAACCCCATCTCCTTTTATGACCAGGTGACCCACCTGGTAGATGCAGGAAGGGCTGTGGATGCTGTCTATTTGGACTTCAGCAAGGCCTTTGACTGTCTCCCACAGCATACTCCTGGAAAAGCTGGCAGCACGTGGCTCGGACAGGAGCACTCTTTGCCAGGTTAGGAACTGGCTGGATGGCCAGGCCCAGAGAGTGGTGGTGAATGG
>VYZQ01046724.1:14941-38821 GCA_013400655.1 Mystacornis crossleyi | reverse complement strand
GACACCGGGGAGCTTTAGAGGCGGGAGGGCGGTGGCGGGGCCGCCTCTTCCCGCTGCCCCGGGGGCGGGGAGAGCCGCCGTGCCCGCCCGCCGAGCGCGGGGAGTGCCCGTGAGGGGCAGCGGGGCCACGGCGGGGCAGCCCCGGCACCGCCCCCTGCACTTTGCTCCGCGGGGCAGCGCAGCCCGGGCAGACGTCAAAGCCCTTCATGCTTGAAGGAGAAGCCAAGAGCAGCGGCGCGTTCTGGGCCCGGGGAGGAGAGAGGGGACACAGGGCTCAGGGTCAGCCCGGCGACAGCACCTGCTTCGTCCCCGTTTTTCTTCATGAGGAAGAAGGTGGGAACTGCCCCCGCTTACCTGGCCTCAGAGGCGACTCCTGCCTACCCAGCGTCTCCCAGAAGAGGCAGCGCGGCATGGGCAGAACCCCTGCCCCTCCATTCCTGCTTCCTAATCTGCACCCTCGACTTCCATCTAGATTTTCTCGCAAGAAGGGAAAGCTTCAACCTCAGGCTGCAGATCCAGCGCTGGGCCAAAGGAGGATGAACCAGGTACCACAGTACCTGACGTGTGTACAGCTGTAACTCAGAACAAAAGGTTGTGCGGGGAAGGTCTCCTTGGGCAAAGATGAGGGCTGGGGTTTCTTGCAGCCTGCAAACCCACAACCTATTGAGAGTGATCTCTTACTTAATCAGTCCTCTCCTGTAGTTTGGCAATATTATCATACGATGATAGAATGACTGGGGTGGAAGGGACCTTAAAGATCACCAAAGCTTCAGTGCCTCTGCCCTGGGCAGAGATGACCATCAGATCAGGTTGCTCAGCTCACAAACTCCTTTGTTTGAGCTCTTCCATCCCTTGAAGAACATCCACCCTCAAAGATTTGTATTTCATGGAAACCTGTAACCACAAAATCATTCTTGGCATAGCCAGATCTAACATGGCATTGTGAAAGATAACTCCTGTTTCTCAACAGTCTTGCCAAAAGTGCTCAGGGTGAAACAAGCAGAGATGCACAGGTGTGTGTGGGATGATACCATCTCTATCGATGTAGCTGAGACCTCTGAAAAAGAAATAAGAGAAAAGTGGAGGGGGAAGCTTACTACACCAACCTCAGAAGCTCTGAATATTTGTCTGTTTTATCCTGATGACCCTCTCTGCTGTCATTTGCCTTATCTGCAAAAAGCTGGCTATCACCAGGAGCTGAATATCACGATACCGAAATTGACTGTAGGTGTAACTGAGCTCCACCAGTTCACCTGTCTGTTACCAACAATATGCCAGGTATTTCTCAGATCTTCCTGTGTCTCCCTGTAACAGTCATCCTGCGCTTTGAGACATACAAGGCCATCTTCAACTCAAATACTTCAAAATAGAAACATCAAGCTTCAGAACTAAACGCAGATTTAGGGTTTCACATCTAGGTAGGAACAGCAGATACATCTGGCTTCGAGAGCAATTTTGCAGGTAAAGGAAGTGAGGAGGCACAATGAAAAAGGTGATGTTACAGGTATTTTACAGAAAAGGCTAGAAATGTGTACCTTATACTGGTACATGAAGAGATTAATTGTGGGAAGGGGGGCAGATTAAGCTCTCATATACAACAAACTGTATTAAACCCTGTATTGTTGAGTTCAGCTACTGGTCTTACTTGTAAGTATTGTGTTTGGAAAGTATATGGCAGTTTCTTTTGAGGATTAGATAGGAGATCAAGTGTGAGGAGGCTGAAGTTATTTTCAAGGAAATCTGATAAATCTTTAGGTCTGTTGTCATGAGATTTGTTATTACTAGCCAACTATAAAGCAAAATCAGCAAAGCAACTGGCTAAAACCCAATGAGCCAGTTACTGGGGACAGTAACTGCTGAGAAGCACGATCTGCATGAGCTGAGAAGTAGCTGCTGCACAAATACCTTGAGGCTAAACTTAAGTGCTTGATTTACTCAGTATGTCAAAGGAAGAACATGCTTCCTGTAGGAAAGTGGTAGGGATTTTTTGGCTCCCAGTCATGTGAACTTCATTTGTACCCTGCACTGCACCTTCTAAATGAAATGTAACTCAATTTCGAAGTAAAAATAGGGGTTGTGGGATAGTCAAAGCCATTTCTTTTACTTCCAATTTCTACGACTTAGTACTCCAACAGAAATAAGTTCTATGTTCTCCCCCCAAGTTGTCCATTTCTCTCTTAGTGGCCCAAAACATGGCACAGAATTCCAGATGTGGTCTCACAAGCGCCAGGTAGAGGGCAGTAATCATTCCCCTGTGTCTGCTGGCTGTAATTGTCCTGCTAGTGCAGCCTAGCCTTCACTTTCATCGCTGCGAGGACCCTTTGCTGCCTCACACATGACTTCTCCATAGGACCCCCAAGCCCTCGTTGCACAGCTGCTACTTAAATATTTTATCTATACTGCAGGCTATGGAACAAAACCCAACAGTGTCTGAAGGCAGAAACAAACTGTGTAGTAACTCCAGCTGCTGGAGTACCCTGTGTGTATTGACACATCCACAACACAATTTTCTAAATAAACAAACATTGTGCATCTGCTGCAGGGAAACACTTTTTTCAAAAGAATGAAAAAATTGCATCTAATTCTTATTAGGTATCAAAGAAATGCATTGCACTTCCTTCATACATTTCTAGCATAGATCTCAAAGCATCTTTAATTGTGCTCTTTTCCCTGTGCTACTCAGAGTAAAAAAATGTAATCAAGATCACATGGAAAGAATGTCATGAAGTGTTTCAAACTCTACAGAAAGGTCATTTTAGGTTCTGCAGGACTCTGCAGAAAGAACAAAACTGAAGTTCCATTTGAGCAGGATTGCTAGAGTTGGTCATAAATTGAACAGTTTCTTTCACAGAATAATCAGCTTTTGAAAACCTTTCTGGCGGAAAAAAAAAAAAAGAAATGGTATTTTCCTTGTTCTATGCACCTTACAAGGTGCTTTTTGTTCTGGTTTACACTCAAAAATTATTTATGCAAACTCCCAAGATCTAATGTGTATAAAAGATTTAATGCGTCTTGTAAAAGGAAAAATAAACAAAACAACCCTACATTCTTTTTTAGAAGTTAGCTGGATTGAATTCCTCAGTGGGGTAGCACCACATCTGCCTTGGGCCTAAGATGTTGCTCCATACTTGACTAGCTTTAAATGTCCTTTACAAAATATAATGGGTTCTATCTTAGTCTTGACATTTCAGCTTTCCCACCTATTACACACTTTATCAAGTAAGGAAAAACAGCAACAGCACCAGCTAAGGTCTTAGGACTCAGAATAGGTCAGGACAAGGATAATATGAAGATAGAACTTTCTACTTTGTCAGCTTCGAAACGGTAACTAAAAGTAATTAATATATCTTGGCTGCTCGCAGGCTTAGATAAATTACATGCGTGGTGTCAGTCAAACGTTATCAAAGAGACGTGGTTACTCTTCACAACACTTAAAAGTATGATTTCATAGGTATTGATGGACAGATTAAGATGTAATTGCTGTGATGGCAAGAACTCCTTCCAACTAGTGAATGCCACTGTATTCCTTCGAACGTATGGGATGCTATTAGATACAGAACATTAAATAACCACTTTTTGCTATTGAATGCCACTTTGCTTTTCAACCATGTCCAGAAAATCTCTTTTAAGACATCTCTGATTTCTTGTGAATTCTATTGATGGCTTCTCTGGAATTCATACCACTTTATTCTCTGCCCTCCACACTTCAGTTTGAGGAATGAGTCCCTCCTAAATATTGTGCAATTTACTTGAGATCACTTGTCTAATCCAGGGATGTCATTCAGAATTCTGTATTCAAACATGAACAATGCAGAATGTTGTTATAAAAACGAAGGGGGGAAAAGACCTTACCAAGAAGCTGGGATAGAGAGGCTTTTCCAAAAGCATGTACAAATAAGGATTAAGCCACCTGTTATCTCTTACCTGAGAGATGTGTGCCTTTAATGAGGGAAATTGGATTTTAAAAATGAGAAGGGCTGATATATCCAGAAGCTAAGAGCATGTCAAGGACTGGCGTGACTTAATAGTCCAACAGATCTCAAGCCTTGCTTCTGAATTTTTTTCATGTAAGTTTGTGGGGGTTTGCCCATAATGCACAAGGGAACTCTGGTCCTACACCTGTGATGTGTGTTCCAGACTGTCAGTGCATTCTCTCATTTATGGTATCCAGTTCACATAATACTATCAAAAAAACCTTTCCTGCTCTTATAATTCTTATGTATTTAACTGGTGTTCATGAAGGCAATGGACTCTCCAAATCTGCTGAAAGAGCTTAGGCCCACTTTAAACAATTCAGAGTGTCATCGCCTAGAACAGTGGAAAGAGAAAGCAGCAAGAAAGGAAAGGAGCAAGCCAGAAGAAAACATGTTCCCTCTTTTCCTCTGCCTGCTACAGGTAGAATAATTCTGCTTTAAGCAAGATAAATCATGCACACATATCAAGATGGGAGGGAAGCTCATCTACCTGGGAGGGGTTTTGGGAGCTGGAATGGTTTTGATTGTGCAGTGCGTAGACGGTGGCAGAAGATAATGTTTGAACATGGAGGAGTGTTGAAGACACGGAACATGATGAAAAACAGCGAAAGGAGCACAAAAGTACCACTTTGTTCCTGAGCTGGTGCTTGAAACAGGTGAAGGGCAGAGGAGGGTCAGGACTGGGCAGAGACTGACCACGTTGCAAAGCTTCAAGGTTCTTCTTATGGCCTCCTACATCAAGGGCCACCCATAAAGCATGTTGGATGAAGCTGAAAGAGGAGCTGGGGAACAGAAATGAATCTGCTGTGGGTCTCAGGAGAGAGAGACGGTACCAAGGCAGGTGTGCCTGGAGTGCCCAGACTCCTTCCAAGCTTCAGCCTCCATATTTCCTTCTTTTCAAAGTGCTGGTGACCCTGCATCTGTGAACTGTGCCAGCTGATATCCCCCAGTGCAGAGGGTGCCAAAAGGTGAGGGGAAAGTCACCCCTGGTTCCTCAACTGATTCTTGATAGTGCTGCAGAGCACTTGCTCTGTTCTTTCAGGAGAATCACACTGTTAGGATGAACAGCAAAAGGGGGAAAGGGTGTAATACAGTTGGAAATTTCACAACTCCTTCCCCAGAAAGTGTGTATAGGGATTGGGGTGGTTTGAATGAACCCAGCTGAGTCCTGCTGAGCCTGTGGCCACTTGCTGCATGGCAGCTGTGCTCACTGCAGGGAGTGCGAGTGGGGAAATCAAGGTGAAAGTGGATGTCAGTGTGAAGTGATCCATTTCCAGAGAAAACAGGACACTCTTCTTTTAGCTGTATTGAATTTTAGGAGATACATGTGAGTGCATGTACATCCTGTAGAAGCTTTGACCTTTCCTCGCACCTTTGTGGTGCTGTTGGCACCTGAGCTACCTATTCTGAAAGTTTGCCCATGGATTTTACAAGAGCTTTTGTTTACAGTGCAGAGAGGAAATCGAGTTACCAGGAAAAGGCAGGGCAGAGATGGAGTCTGAGTAATGAAGGGATGTTGACTTTATAGGCCACAAGTGCAGTCCCAACAGGCTCTGCCTAGCTTGACCTGTGGTCAGGTGTCTCAGGTTTATTTACAGTGACCACCTCCTGCTGCAGAACTCTGATGTGCCCAGAGTGAGAACAGGGTGGGATAAAGGGCTGTGAAAAAATCACACAGATGATGGCCCAAGTGAGAGACTTTGAGTGTCTTTGAGAGACTACAGAAAAGCTGCAGCTTGCTAAGCAAAGGTGAAACCCTCTTCTCTAAAACCACGATTTGTGGAGTTGGTTTGAGCTTGAGAAAGGAAAACTGTGTGTGACCAATAGTGAGATCTCAGTACACACCAGCTAACTGCTGTCTCAAAATCACGTCCAGCAAATAATCTTCCTGAAAATAGTCTCCTGGGAAAGCTGACAATGCCACCTTTTCTCAGTCTTCACTGGTTGTATTCACCTCTAGGAATCCCAGGCACCTGAGGCCATTGTAAGATGCAGGGCAGGAAGACTTCCTGTCACTGGAGAAGGATCAGTTTAGAGAATATTTAAATAAACCTGACCCTGACAGGTCCCTGGAACCTGATGGGCTGCACTCACAAGAGCTGAGGGAACTGGTTGATGCCATTTGAGGACACTTGATAACCTCTGAAAGGTCATGGCAATCAGGGGAAGGTTCTTGAGTGGAAGAAAGGAAATGTCAGTTCTAACTTCAAGAATGTCGAGAAGGAAGAGGAGATGGGAAACTAGAGACTGGTCAGCCTCACCTCAATCCCTGGAAAAGTGGTGGAGCAAATAGATCTAGAAGCTACTTCCAGACATACGAAGGTCAAACAGGCAGTTAGGACTAGTCACCACAGATTTATCACACTTGATCAACCTGACAGCCCTCTCTGACTACGTAACTGGCTCAGTGGTGAGGAGAGAGCAGTGTTAATATCTAATCAAGATATTAGGTCTTTGGACTGGAAAAATACCCAAGCAACATTCTACTTTAAATACTCAACTAAATGACTAATTTGTAAATTTGTTTTTGGCAGTTACACGTTGATTAATATACCTCAGAGATAAGATTGATCTTCTTACTGAATTCAGTTATCTAGAAGGTAGACATCTAGTCTCAACAAATTAGTTTAGTAATTAGTGGTTAATAATACAATAACAATCAGAGTTTCCTGAGAGGCATGGTGCACACCCAGCATTCACAACAGTTGACCATGAGCTAAAAAAGTACTTATGTTTTTGTTTGATTTGGGTTTTTTTTTTAGTTCTTCTGTTTGATCTGCTGACAGAGAATACCCAGGTCAGAGTTCATGCTGTGCCATCAGTTCTCAGCATGCAACCCCATGAATCACGGATTACAGTGACAAGGGACACGAGGATAGGAAGCAGATGATGTTAAACTTTTACACTGCACAAGTTTAACTCCCCTTTCTTTGAGAGGTGGATGGGACCAAAACTTTTCTATCCAGCGGGGGGCCCACTGAGCTGGCAGTGGAATGGAGGTATTTCCATGTAAAAAGGTGGTGAATCCACTGGAATTGCATGTCTGTCATAGGTGTCAAGTCTCATAGAAACACTCAATTGCTGAAACATCAGTGCAAATGCAGAGACAAATCCTGATCTGAGAATAAGTGGTAGCAGAACTAGGAGGTGGACCACTATACAAGAGAGGGTGGCCAGCCCTGGTTTTCTTCAGGCTTCATGTTAATCCTTGACTTTTTTTAGTTCTGCCAGAAAGCTGAGAGTTGGGCTCTGTGCAGCACTGATGACCATTCTGGGAACAGGGAAATTGCATCTCAAAGCCAGCTGTGTTGGCTGGGGAGGCACTGGGAAGATCGGTGACCATTCAACCAAGAAATGCTCCCGTCTCAGCCTTGGAATCGTAGCTCTACAAAAACCACCCGTGACACAAAGCATCCCGCTCCAGGTGATGAAAAACGTGCCACTCCACAGACCTGACAAACCAAGAGCAGCAGTGAAGTGACTCAGTAAGGAGAAATTTCCAGTTACCTCCCCTTCACCTCTGGGGTGTGAGCTGGCAACAGATCCTGCACCTGGTGCTCAGGAGCAGTCTGGCACCAGGCTGCAGGCACTGGCAAGGGCAGGCTGAAAATGGCCTTAGGCAAAGTAAGAGAAGTGATCTGGCATCAAGAGGGAAAATACAACTGGAAGAAGGCAGGCAGGGCACACAAACACTGAAGTGCAGCACGAGCCTCAGGCCTCACAGAGACTGCAGGCAAGATAAACTTAGAATGCTTTTTAAGGCTTTAGAAAATGAAACAATTTATAAAACCCATCCTGGCATACAAATAAGAAAAAGGAACAAGTGCCAGGAGTTTGAGTTAATAAAGGACGTGCTGTGATTAGCCTCAGAGAGGGCACAAGTTTGCTGTGACTCACACACTAGCTTATCAGCAGGAGGTGAAGGTGGAGGACAGAAACCTGCAGATGGATGAGGTCAGAACAGTCCACCGGGAGTACCTGTGGCACAAGAAGATCTGGATGTGTGAAACTTGTCATAGATTTTGAACAGTAGGTCAGAAATATCTGTCTTGGATTTTTCCTAGCAGTCTGCTGGCCAAGCTGCACTAGCAAACCTACCTGCACTGAGGTGGTTTGGAGAAGACACTGCCCTCCACAGAAGTGTTTTCATCCACTGAGATCTACATCACTGGTCCAATTCTGCTGACCCCAACTGGATGATTTTGGGGTTTTTATCCACCACCACCCCCAAAAAATAAAAATGCTGTAGCCTCTGGTTTGTTTCCTTGGTTCTGCAGCCTGCTTAGCTCATGCTTCGCTCATCAACTCCAAAAATGCCTGGCTGCTGTGCCCTTGGGCACCGTGATCTCATCTTGCTGATGTTCTTCCTCTCTGCTCTGGGGAAATCACTTCCAAGAAACAGACTGGGAGGCAGTGTTCCTTTTCTTCTATTCACAGCTGTCTTAATCACACTTTTTATTTTTCCCTTATGGTGTTCATTATGCTGGTTCAGGAGTTTCTTAGCTCATCAATTCTGCGTTCTGTTCGAACTCAGTCAAAATGCCAACCTAAATAACTCAATGTACTGGCTGAGCTTAAGTTACAATAACAATTATTAGAACAATATGACAGCCATCACACCAAGTCATTACAAACTGGGAGTGGGCAGGGAGACAGAAAGTTGCTTTGTTGCTTTAAGGTCTTCTTGCTTGTTTACGACATAATTTTTCAACCTTGTATCTCAGAAATTCTCTGAAACAGAAGGGGTGCATTGTCAAATGTGGCTTCTCTGCTATATCCAGGGGAGTACGAACCTTCCGATAAACTGCAATAAAAGCAGAATTGCGAAATCCAGGTTCTCTCCCACCTTTCTGAGGAGTGAGACCTACTGAAACATTCAGTGAAGGAGACACAAATCATGCAAGTGCCAATTAACACAACCTGGATTCTGAGCTGCTCAGTGTCCAACAGCATCAGAGCCTTACACAGCATCATGGACAGCCTTAAATGTGCAACCAGGAATTCTGGGGAAGTTCACAATTGCTTATTTTGTTGAGGGTTAGAAAGAATCACCCTCCTTTTCACAGGAGCCCTTCAAGTATTGTACTTCAAAAACTAGCTGGGTTCTAGATTGCCTTGAGCTTCTAAAAATTATGCTTAACTGCAAGGTGTTTGCTATAGCCCTTAATATTGGGTGTGTCTAGTTGGAATTCAAATTTTATTTTTATTTATTGGTATTTTACTAGCCACTGACCCAGTTCAGAGTTGCATACATAAAAGACCAGAGCCCTTGCTGTGATCATATTCTTCTGTCATTTAATACAGGAACCTGGACCACATGGTCCAGATTCACATACACTGAGCCACCCTTGCTTGAATCACAAGAGTTCCTGCCTCAGGTGAATTTCTCCTGACACCATACGGTAGAAAACCACATGGCAGACACTGTTGTAGTGTAGCCCTAGACAAATCTCCCTCAGCCTCTTAACATTCTTTGAATATCTATTAGAGAACCAAACAAGTCAAAGGTCATTTTTCTGCAAATGCCTTCTAGTGCCAACAGCCTCTCCAGCCCAAAGGTTCCTTATTATTCCAATCCCATAAATCACTAATCCACAAAAAGCTAAAATATACAACGTATCTCCTTTTAATCTCCAGCACTAAATAAAAGAGAACAAGAGAACTGAAGCCCATGTCCAGTACCTCAGAATACTTGGCTATTCTGGCCAAGTCTTCTACTATCACATTACATGGATCAAGCAGTGATGCATATTCTAGGATTGCACAGATAATCCTTCTTGTGTTAAGAAAGACTATTAAGAACAAAATTATGTAATAAAAATATTTGATTGCAAACTATAGACATTTAACTGCTTCTTAGAGCAGATAATGTGGCCCTAAGTTATAATCTCCCTATGTTTCAGGAAAGTTGGTGGTAGCTTTTTCATTTACTTCAGACAAAAACTACTTCAGATTATATTAAAAGTAGTTACTGAAATGATCCTGACCTGGGAAAGCTTTTAGCAAAACAGAACCAGCTCAAGTTGACTGTATGTTAGCAGTTAGCATGAGATAAATACAGGAGCTGTGTGAAACCATTCTACAAGATCTAAATTAGATGTAACTGGATTTAGAGTTGTCAAGCAATCACACGAGACTACTGTTATAGCAGAGAAACAGTGGAAAAAGATTAAGAACTGTCTCAGTTCAGATAAATTGAAAAAGAGTAACTTGAAAACTGGCAGCAGTAAAATTAAGACAAAAATTTGCATTTTAATTTGAAAATAAAGATAGTAACATCAGGGAATGCTTTCTCACACATAAGCACAGAGGAAGTGTAAAGAAGTCCTCTCCATTCTGATTCCAATCTGTGGTACGAAGGTTTACAACACCGTTACAGTAGATCCATCTCTAAATGAATTGTTTTGCTGTTGTTAAAGCATCCATTTGGGAAGTGTGAAATACTCCTTTCAGGAGCACTCGCGTATCCTCTGGAAGCTCCCAAGTTATCACGGACTGTGCTTCCCTGTGTACATTCCTCAACCTGCAGCACTGACGTCCTATGGAGCATCTCTACAAATGTATTCTCTTCAGTAACTATTCCAATTTTAGGAATTGCCATCAGCAGCAATCGCTCTGTGCTTTTCCCAGTGTATTTTCTACCTCCTCCTTTATAAATAAAATTCAAGCAATATCTGTTCCTTAGAGAACATGTAAAATAATCAGATGTAAAGTGCACCTGTTCAATTCCTGTCTTACCTGGCAACTGGGCAGGAGGACGCAGTTTGCACAACTGCTGTCAAGACCAAGTAAAACTAGTTCAAGACAGAGCTAGCATCCTGAACTAGAGAGGAACTCCCTGCAGCTATGTTCCGTGATCTCTTGGAATATGTGCTGTGGAAGATACTGTCTGTATCAAGAATTTTAGTAAAATCTTACCTACTTTCCTGTGTTTTAAATGTGGCCTTTCTGCCCTTATTAAAGATAGACCAAGAAAACCCCAGAGATAATATGCATCCTCTGTGTTGTTCATTTCCTGATTATGCACTCTAGATTTTTGCTACTAACAGACCAAAAAGAGAACAAAGAGCTTTGTAAATGTTGAAATACTGCCAAAAGCTGTACCCTTCCTTTTTCAAGCACACATATCCTGGGAGAAAGGTACCCCTGGGTGTTTTATGCTCTGTTTAGGAAGAAAAAAAAATGAGAGAAGCAAAATATTTAAAACTCTTCCACAGTTCTTCACATGGCATGAAGAACAAATACAGGAGGGGAAAAGAAAACCATCCCAGTGGTTTGCAGAGCACCTGGGGCTCATCACTCTGACTGGCACAGAGCGAAGTTCCATAAGCATGACATGAAAAGTCGTGAACTCATCTCATCATGAGTGAAAAAGTTGTGATTGCAGTTTTTCAGAGCAAAAAGCAGCCTTTGCACTTTTTGGAGCGCAGGAGGAAATGAATGTCAGCATTTCAACCTTACATTTCACCTCCCTCCTTCGCCTGAACCAAGTGGACACCCCACTTCTCTCCTTCCCCAGGGTGGCTCACTGTGAGGGAGGGAATTTCTGGGGTGAAGGCCATGACCCCTCAGGAAGGCTCATGGTGTGTGCAGCTTACTCCTGCCCAGCTCACCTCAACCCTCTGCCCTCTCACCAGTCCAATCTCTGTTTAGGAAGTGAGCATCAGCACCCCTAACTGAGCACCAGCACCCAAGTTCAGCTCTCTGCCCTCCTGCTCTGGGATAGAGAAACAGCCACAAACTCATCCCTGTGCCAAGAAACATCTGTCAGGATTTCCCCACCACTCATGGTGATGTGAAGGGGGTGAGTCCCTTCCCTCAAAAGGGGGATGTCTGGGAAGGTCCTGTCCTTGTCCTGCAGGCTGGAAGAACTCTCTCAGCAGAGGGAGCAACCACCTGTTTCCCCGAAGGATTGAAGTCATAGATCTGACAGATTAGACACTCCTAGAACTTGAGTGAAAGCTAAATATAGGAGCATTGTTGCATTCGTCAGAGCATCAGACAGGGATGACAAATACACCTACCCATGTAGCTCAGTGACTAAGAAAAGAGCGATTTATCTTCCTACAGATGCACGAGATCAGCTCAGAGCTTGCCTCTTCCCTCAACACTCCTTTGGAGAATTAATATCTATCTCAGACATATCATCTTTGCCTCAGGTTTCTTTCATTTATTAACCTCTTTGGAGTTTCATCTGCTTTTCCTCAAAGTTATTCTACAGAAAAGAAACTCCAAATCAAACTATACACTGATGGTGGGTTTTTATTTCCCTGTTCAGTTTTATCCCTTTCTATGAAGTAGACAAACCCTGCTCTGTGTTACTCTGGTCCTTGAAAAACATGCTAACAACTTTCCAAGGTGAGCGTAGCTCCTGTCACAGTCTATGCCAACACCTGGTTTAAATTGTGATTCTGTAATTTATCCTAATTCATGTGGCCTTTTTCTGACACTTTCATGTAGACTGGCATTAAATTTTATCTGTTGGGACTGCACTCACTGTGGCCTATAAAGTCAACATCCCTTCATTACTCAGACTCCATCTCTGCCCTGCCTTTTCCTGGTAACTTGATTTCCTCTCTGCACTGTAAACAAAAGCTCTTGTAAAATCCATGGGCAAACTTTCAGAATAGGTAGCTCAGGTGCCAACAGCACCACAAAGGTGCGAGGAAAGGTCAAAGCTTCTACAGGATGTACATGCACTCACATGTATCTCCTGAAATTCAATACAGCTAAAAGAAGAGTGTCCTGTTTTCTCTGGAAATGGATCACTTCACACTGACATCCACTCTCACCTTGATTTCCCCGCTCGCACTCCCTGCAGTGAGCACAGCTGCCATGCAGCAAGTGGCCACAGGCTCAGCAGGACTCAGCTGGGTTCATTCAAACCACCCCAATCCCTATACACACTTTCTGGGGAAGGAGTTGTGAAATTTCCAACTGTGTTACACCCTTTCCCCCTTTTGCTGTTCATCCTAACAGTGTGATTCTCCTGAAAGAACAGAGCAAGTGCTCTGCAGCACTATCAAGAATCAGCAGAGGAACCAGGGGTGACTAATAAAAGGATCAGTGAACAACATTCTCCACCTGTATACCTGCCATAAGGAAACACTTAGGCAATGATAAAAATAGACATTCTTTCAGTATATTTTCTGAGGTTCTGGAATTCAGTAGGATAGGGAGTTCAAGTTCCTCAGTTTTACCAGTTATTGAAGGATCTGTCTTCCCTGGAGTTCCAGTTCATTTTTCTATTTGTTGATATATTTGGTTTCCATCAGAGCCCATGGCAGTAAATTCCAAAAATAATAACATACAATGGGAAAAAAATCTCCTTTTAATTTAAAACTGCTATCAGGTGTCATGGTAGTTGTGGTGGGACTTATGAATAATAGTCAGTGCACACAGTTTCNTGATATATTTGGTTTCCATCAGAGCCCATGGCAGTAAATTCCAAAAATAATAACATACAATGGGAAAAAAAATCTCCTTTTAATTTAAAACTGCTATCAGGTGTCATGGTAGTTGTGGTGGGACTTATGAATAATAGTCAATGCACATAGTTTCAGATTCTAGAAGCACCTATCAGTACAGTTTGTCACTTTATCATTACTATTGAAGGCATTTAAGAGCATTAATCTGACCACTTATAGATTCAAGTATTTCCACCTTAAGCTCACTGAAGTACATAATCACTAATAAATTATGGTAAGTGGCCTTTTTGCCTTATGGAATTAGCCCCCAAAAGCCACAAAGCTGAGTGGGATCAGGTTCACAGCCACACAGACACTCCTATTTTACAATACTTCTTTCTCCAGTGTGAGAAAGAAGTATTGTAAAATAGTATTACCCTTTGAGGGGGAAATTCTGAAGCTACTTACCTAAAACTTGTTCAAGTGACTTTGCAATGCTGTTGAAGCCTAAATCAAACAATAAATACAACAACTGCTTTTTAAATTTTAGTACAGTATATATTCATCTGCAAATAAACATCTCCCAGGAAGGCTAACTTGAAGGATGCTGTGCTTCCTTCAGGACTGTTCTATCCCAAATCACAGCAGTCCCCACCTGGTGGCAGCACAGTCACACACACAAACCCACACATGAAGAAATAAAGTTTCAAAATAAAAAAAATTTAAGATCAGTGTTGCTTAAGTAGAATGAGTTCCATTATTTTTCTCATGCCTTTGTGCGTTGCCAAGTTTCCTTTTCCTACGGAAACTCCCCTAATTAAGAGACAAAGGCAAGATTTGAAATCCTGCCTGTTCCACTTGCCCCTGAAGGTGTTTAACAGGAACACTTAATGGGTGTACAACACTTGGCTGAGAAATACTCGTCTAAGCCACTTGAGATGCAATTTTTCTGTTAGATCTCTTTCACTAACTATTCTAATTCCCATGGATCAGTAAAATGGGTCTAAGGAAGTAATGCTCTAATAAACCACTGAAATGGCCTGTTACACAGTCATCCCTCTGTTTAATTACAACCTAAAATAATTTTTTTTAAGCATCCCCTTATTTTACAAAAATCTGCCATTTCTTTACGGTGACCACTGATTCTGTGTCCTTCAGAGGATGAGTGGATATTACAGGACCTTCAAATCACTGAGTGAACAGTGAAATTGAATACTCTCCATATACTGCTTTTTTATTCATGTATTTCATGAATGCAATCACATACCATTAATAACTAAATTTAGCTTTTATTAAGCATGACCACACAAAGGAAGAGACAAAAACGTTTTGTTTAATTTCTGCATTTTATTCTGAAATCACTGACCTCATTTTTAGGACTAAAGATTGCTCAGATAAAAATAAGATGAAAGGATAAAACAAAGTGCCATGAATCAGTAATTCAAAAGCATTATTCTGCCATACAGGAAAATAAATCACATTACGTTTTGCTGTGCAAAAAAATTAATGAAAAAATTGTACCCAGTATATGAAGACATAGTTTGGATCAGAACATAATTTAGATCATCAGCTGCTTCTGATTTCTAGTTCTTGGTTAAGGAAAAACCCAAACCCCTTTGTTGCCTTTTTTTTTTTTTTGAAAACTAGTAAAAAAGGGAAACAGGAAAATACAACTTGCAATTAAAGACAAAAAAGTCGTGCCCCTCAATTTAAGAGCTTTTAGGCAGAAAATGAACCACTAAACCTAGATTTGCTTCATCTTTCATGTACCTTTTGATAAACCTGTTCAGAAGTATTAAAATGAAAATTGAATCCTGATTTACATCAGTTTCTTTTAAGAATAAACTTGTCTATTCTAGGCCAGCAAACCCCAGCTTTTTCAGGAACACAGGAACATTTTCCAAATTGTATTTCAGTACACTTGTACTCATCTTAAGGAACAGTATTGCAAAACATGCATACCAGACAGTAGTAATTTTTAGACTAGTAATACCTCATCCTCTGAAGGACTTTTAGAAATATTTAATCGTTCAACAAAACAAGGCTGTGGAGCTGATAAACAAAATTTCCTCTTTCATGCTGCTTTTCAGACTCATCAATAATACGCTGAGAATCCACCTAGTCAAAAGAAGCAAGGTGAAAATCAGAATGCATTCTTAATATCTTCCTATATAACATGGCTAAGAAAAAGTCTTGAAAAGTTCTGAGTTCTAAATCATACATGAATTTCAGTTCCACGCCACACACTGCAACAGAAGAGCCAGGGCTGCAAAATGCTTTATCTCATGGTTTCCCTGAGTCAGAACACTCTTCCACAACCAATTCCAAAGCATTACAGGTCATGTTTTATGATCTAAGACATCCTGGGATTCTTCAGATGCAGTGAAAATCCTGATCCAAGGCCTACACATTAACTTGTTATAATGTTATAAACACCAGCAGAAGTGAGTATATTATCTTCCTAAATCCAAGGATAACTGAATTTGAAACATGAGACTAGAAACATTTTGGCCTAAGGCAGTATATCACAACACACTCTAAAAAGATGCCTTTTACAAATAACTGCCCTTGGTGCTTGTTCTCTGTTGTCTCTCTTTACCAGGGGGACCAAACCCCTCCTTTCTGGGCTGCAGGGTGGGAGAGGCACAGGAAGGGTGTGTATGGCACTTTTACTCCTGCATTCACTAATTCCTCACCCCCTTTTAATTAAGAAACTGGAGCTGTTCTTCAGGAAGTCCAGTGGCCTGCAGAGGCCTTTACAAAAAGAAAGGTAAGATTTCCAAGAGAGTAGGAAGCGAGGAGAGTTTCCTCATGAAATCTTCCCAGGTCTTAAGAAAACTGCCCTCCTGCCTGATCCCACCCCATTTTTTATAAAATAAACCACATTTCTGTCTGCCTAGAAAGGAAAAGCCACCTCAAAGCACAGCAGCCCAAAACAAAATTAAAATGCACTGCATTCAGGAAAATGTAGCTACAGCTGCTTAATAGAAAAAATAGAAAATTTTAACTTCCAACAAACGTGAAGGTGCCTTTACAATCTCTTTCAACTTAAAACCCATGGAGAGTTCTGCCTGAAAACACTAAATATTTATATAGACAAAATTGAAAACCAAGCCATCCAACAACTAAACAGACTCTACAAAAATAGGGTATCAACAGACATTGCTGATTACATAAATAAAAGTTCTTATGCTTTAAATTAAACTCTGCAGTACTTATGGTATTTTCAAATTCAATAACCAAAAAAGTCATCCTCGCAAAGTAAGTTCTCTCTTTCAACACTCTTAACTAACTGTACTGGGTTACTCAAACTCCTCAAAAAAAAAAGTGTATACCCTTACCTGATTCCATGCATATGGCTTCTCATACCAGGTGGGATCAATTATGTCTCGAGGCTTTGATTTGCAGATTAAACTGAAATTACATAAATATAGCCTTAAGAAGTATGCTTTTATTTGGTTAATTATAAAGACAAAGGGTTTTTTATACAAGATACAAGCAGGTATTTACAAGGTGTCTGTGCTAAAGGGAATCCTAAATTTCCCTGTTAATCTAGTCTGATTTGTTCACTTCTCTGTACTTTGCCCCTCCAGTGTAGTAAGTCAAAATGCAAATTTTCACAGGGACATATAGTGTATCAGAATGTATTTTCTTCTAAAGAAAATAATGAGATTTTTTTTTACAAAGCACTAGAATTTGCAACTGTAATTTATTCCTTACATTTTATGTATGCTTACTCACTAGAAGGTATAATACAGCTATTTTTAGGGTATTTTGTTTTGCATGACAACTCAATTACTATAGATTGTCTGTCTGTTCCAGTTATTTCCTCAAGCTGTACAAAGTATAACAGTAGTAGACATTAATTAATTCTGTCTAGATGTGTTTTTCAAAAACTGATTTTAGTCTTAAGCAGTGGTGACATGTTGTAAATACAATTAGCTTTTGAAAAATGGAAAACAGTTATGAAAGACTGTTCAGGCTAAATTTTTAACTATGTACTTCTATCAATAAATGTTTTTTCCAAAACACAGAAAGTACAATTGGGAAAAAAAAATACTCAAAACCAAGGAAGATTTTACACAAGGGAAAAGAAAAAATTATTACAGTAATCAGACTATTTATTCCTTCAAATAAAACCATACAAAAATAAAATAAAATTTTAAATAAAAATAGCTGTAGGATCATTGCAACACAACCAGTAAATGTACAAAAATTCCACAAGAGAAAATGCCAGCACAGAAAGGTATAAAAGCCTGAAGACAAAAAGCCCAGGGGCTGATGAGAGTGACCGAGTCAGGCAGTCGGTGCTGAGCTGGGAACATGTCAGTGCCCAGGACCTGTGCCAAGGTCTGACCCTTCCCCTCCCAGCTGGCTGGAGATGTCTGAACAATCAGCCCAAAATAGGTGCCAAAACTGTAGCAAGTATTCACATGTCTGAACACATAGCAGTGACATTTTACTGCCTTCAGTTTAGCACGTAAGGGTTGATGTCCCAGCATGAGCTGTTACTGTCACAGTCACCTCCAGAGCGGGGTTGTGGCTTTGCTTCTTTCTGCCTGTCCATGTTCCTTGACTTCTCCATTGCTTGTGCTCTTTTAATTTCATTTCTAGTACCTCAAAAGGTAAGGCTGACTTGTTAAGTTACTATGGAATGCACTTGAATTTTATTTGGAGTTTTGGAAATAGGAAGTATGGGTGCTTGCTTTTAACTTAAGGCAATG
The DNA here is from genome assembly GCA_013400655.1 of Mystacornis crossleyi. Taxonomy (NCBI): domain Eukaryota; kingdom Metazoa; phylum Chordata; class Aves; order Passeriformes; family Timaliidae; genus Mystacornis; species Mystacornis crossleyi. The sequence continues at coordinate 20,716 of VYZQ01046724.1, read as the reverse complement.
TAATAGTTTTTTTTTCCACAGATAAGAGAGCAGGTACTTTCAAAACCAAGAAACACCAGAAAAATCAGCATAAATAGATGCTCTGATAATCATTCTGGTAAGCCTGGGTAAGAGCAGGGTTGTGACCTTCATCAGCACAAGGAACTGCCTAACTCTGACATCATGAAATTACTTCAGCAAAGCTCTATTGGCAAAAAAAAAGGTCATATTTCTTAGAGATGAGGCTGGTAAGATTTATGTTATGGACCCTGGACCAGAGCTCTTCTTAACATAGTTCAGTAAGAGAGCCAGGTCAAGATGAGAAAATTCTCCTGATGATACAGACAGCACTAAAATGCATGCTGAGTGTACAAACAAGGGCAGATATTTCACATTATGCTCAGCAGGGACGGCATTAGAAGGAGCTGTTCCTGGGATAGTTCACTGCAGTCCTTCTCCCAAACTACAAGCTGAAAAAATTCTCCAGGCTGGCTGCACTGAGTCACAGTGGTCTTTTCAGAACCACTGCTTCACTTGTAAGGAGAGGCTTGCTGGGAAAAAAGGCAGGTGGCCTTACTTCAGTTCCTAAATTTGCCTGGGACTTCCAGTTCAGTTGGCCAACACCTATTCTGCACAAGTCTGCTGAGGGAGGAAAGGCAGCACACATAATTCAAATTTAATGTACAGGAAGAAAGAATTCTAAATCTTTTTGCACTGTTCTGCCACAGGACTCCATTAGCTTTGTCCTGGGTGCAAAAAACAAGGATATATAAGAGCTGATATCCTGCAGAACAAGTTTTACAGTCTAGGTTTTATGACTCCTAAGTGATTTGGCTTCCCTGAAGAACCAGTGCCTCCACAAGAAGTCTAAGGTTGTTTAGTATACTGCTTTATAAATAAACAAAGTAAATGAAATGCATCATTAAATGAGAGCATATATTATTTTTCCAAAGCCTAATCTGAGCTATGCTTCAAGCAAGCACTTATTTTTGCTGAGACTGGGAAACAGAAGATCTTATTTCCACAAAATTATTACCATAGAAGCTTCTGACGAATATTTTCCTGCAGCTGTGCCACCTCCTCTTGTCCATAATGCACTGCATGTTCACAGAGCAGCTTATTCATGGCAGTCCTCAGACTGTTTATCTGTGAAACACCGGTGAGAGAATATAAAGCACTTTAAACCAGCATAAGGTCTGTGTCATATTACACTGACATGAAGGTGGTCGCGGCACCCACATCACTGAACTTCAACTGGAATATTATTTGCATAAGCAAAAACATCTGAAGGCTTCAGAAATGCTCTTCCTGCAGTTGCACCTCCATGGTCAACGATGTTAATATTTCAGCCACACGATACCACAATTTTTAAGGTTACTCAGATATGCCATAAAACATACAGGCTACCACTTGCCTGGGCTTTTTCCAATGCAGAATTCCTTCAGTGAAGGTTTTAAGAATATTCTCTCTCTGTCCATAATTTTTCACATGTACAACAGCTCGGTGTTACCATTCTGGCTAGGGTATCACGAATACAGCCATCACACCAAGTCAGTGCTTTCAGAAAATAACAGCTCACAGATGTGTGCACCAGCATGTCCACTGTGTCCTTGGAAAACCTCCAGGAACCAGCCCAAGCCCCTGCTTCGCACACAGAGCTAAGCAGGGCACATCCCTCACTGTCTCAGGCACACGTCAAACACGGCCACTGTCCTGCACAGCACAGGTCATGTACATGCCTCCCTCTGACAGACCTCGCTCTCCCAGCTGCACAAGGCAGTAACGAGGAATGCAGGGGTTTACTGCTTGTTTGGCTGATCTGCTCTGAGAGATGTAGCTTGATACAGATGACTTATCAGAGCTGTAAGATCAAACTGAAGCCTGAAAAGCAGCAGTGCTCTGCTTGTCAGTAAAAGCCATGACAATCCTAAGAACAAAGCTAGTAAGTATTGACATCTGGTTACTGCAAAATTGATGACTATTTTGGAAAGTGTTTAACATTCCATAATATTTTATTTGTTTGAAGTGTAGGGTGGGGGCAACTGCTTCTCCTGATAAAAACCCAAGATTATAAAAAGGGAGTACATTAAAAAAACCCAAACAAAAGCACAAAAACCCCAAACCCCGCATGTCCACACAAGCTCTTCTAATAATGTTAAGAGTTAACAAGTTCAGATGCACTGACTTCTACTGCATTCCTACTGTAGTGAAAATTTTTATCCAAGTTTTACCTCTGTTATATCTTCCAGTCCAAAATGCACATCAAATGTCAGCTCCATATCATTTGCTGGATGCAGTGGAGCCCCAGAAGTTTGACTCCAACCCAAACCACACAGAACACCAGTAAAATACTTCCCACTTTTATCAACTCTACATGAGAAAGAAAGAAAACAGTCTCACCAAGAGATGAAGAAATAAAATCTTATGAAGACAGACTGAAATGAATTTGTCTAAGCCATGCAAAGCAAGACACATCTCTGAAAGAAGCTAAAACAATTGAGAGGCATTCACACTCAGTCATACTGGTTTTTAAAATACAGTGATGAAACAAAACTGAAGTTCTGGTTATAAAAACATATACTCATAAAACAAAAAATCATCCATAAGCAAAATAAAGGAAAGCAACCTTCACTATGTTGAAATGACAGTCTACAGATACCAGAATTTGAAGAGAACACAACAGTAATGCCACTGCCAGAGCCCAGCTTTTACAAAAAATTATAGCAGTTCCTCTCCTCATGTAGACTTAACATGCCTGGTTTACACTCCACCTTCCCAAGCCTCCAGCGCAACTGTCAGGAGCTGTAATGCCTTATCATGAGGGGAGACTCTGCAGCACCAATTCTTAAGTACATGAACAAGTTGTTTTACCTACATACTATACTGAAATTCGTAAAAAAATACCAGGAAGGGAATATATAAAATGCTGAAAGCAAAGAAATAAAATCTGTCAAAAATGTGTGAGGATCCTAAAGGAAATAATAAAAGAACCACCACTTTAAAATGCACAAATACCTGAGTTCTATTGCAGGAGCAAACAGCATACTGAGGAGTGCAAGCAGGCCATGAATAGGAGGCATCAAAGATGTTTCCCCAAAAATCACAGACCCTGGCACCAAAAAAAAAGGAAAACTTCAACTAACTCTAAGGAGCATCTAANGGAGAAGAAATATTTTCAACGTTAAAAAACCCCAAAACACATACAAGCATGTAAATAAAAAATAATTTTTAAATTCACAACACAAACTCAAAATAGCTGTTTACTGTTAGCAGATTTAGATGACAGTTAATAAATAATCTCTCTGTGAGACAATACTGCACCTTAAAACTACTCTAAGATTTTAAATAGTAATAGTGTATGTATTAATGCAGTTCAGGCCTGACTAATTCAGTCTTCTCAATGAATAAAAATTCAGTGAAAATCTGTAGGAGTCAGTAGGTGGTTTTTGCTGATTTATTGAAAGTAACAGCTAAGAACATGACTGTACTTCACGGTAGAAGTTCTCATACCTGAATTGGGATACTTTGGTTAGACTGTAGCATTTCAGCTGGTAAGGACTGAACGGGCCAGAAACTGTTACCTTCAAAAAAAGGGAGAGAGAGACAAATGACATTCTACTTAGCTAGCACCTGGATGTCTTCAATCAAAATGCTTTTGATTTAAATTAAAGCCAAACACATTTCAGCATGTACTGAGCCAACTGAGTTGCTAAATTGGTAAAATGGCATTTTCATTTCACTCATCTAAAGCAAACTTTGCTTGTTGAGGCACCTTATCTAAAATTATCTATTTTCACAGGTGCTACAGATTCGGGATTTTCCTCTAGCTTAAAAAATGCAAGTTAAGACTTCATAGATCACTTAAGAAAATCAGGTAATTTTATTTACATGATGAGGTCTTCAGTGCTGAAAATATCTCTCTTTATGAAATGAGTAGTTAAACAGGATTACTCCTGTAGGTAAATGGAGCATGATTAGGTGGTTGAAAGCCTGAAATCTTGTCAGGTCTGAAATGGGAAAATAATCAGAATGTAGATGAGGCCTAACTTGTAATCAGAATGCAGAACAGGAAATGCATTTTCCTGTTGTATATTCCAACTCAGTAGTGACTAGATACCTCAAAACACATTTCTGAGTTTGGCACTGACAGAGGAAAAGCATCATTACCATCAACTGCTGGAGCATTCACTGCTTCACCTATCCCAGCTGCTTACCTATCACTAGCTGATGAAGAATGAAACACTTTGTATAGTAAAAACCATTTCTAAATTTTCTGAAAAACTGACAGGATTGTAAACTTGTTTTCTTCCTGTGGCTTACATAATGAAGACTACCATGTATGGAAACACTGCATTCAGCTGTTCAATTTTCTCTCTGTTCTGCAGGAGTTCAAAGTGCTGCCCTAGATGTGTAAGGAGAGCTGGATCACTTAGCTCCCAGGCTGTACTTCAGAACTCTGTTCAAAGCTGCAGCAGACCAGTCTGAAACAGAGGTCACACTATGCCTCTCTACCAACAGAAAGTAGGGTGCCCTAGGAAATGCATTAAACAGTGCTTGATTATTTAAGGTACTTTCACAGCCCTCTTCTCCATTCAATGTGAGAAGCAGGGTCATGTGATGACAGGCCAAAACCACCACTCGAGTTACCTTATGGGTTGGTGCATCAGACTTATTTTCAGAAAAACAGCTCAACAATCTTTCAATGAGATGCTTTTCTTCCTGTCTTGAAGATACAGGCATTTGCTCTTCTTCTTTTGCTTCGTCCAAAAATAGTTCCTTGAGCAAATCATGGCTTTGCTATACAGTAACAGAAGCGTTAAGAGCCTTGAACAATCACGTCTTCAGAAATTCTACAAAAAAGGTCCTAGACAAAGAAACACTTGCACACAAAGACAAAAAACAATGCTCTGATGATCTTTCAGATTATATAAAACATCAAAATGGAACAGAGTTAGAACTACGAAGCAGTTACAGTTTTTCAGAGTTTCAAGTAAGAGTGGAGCAGTTCAATTGAGGAAATAATTTCTCGGGAAACATCTCTTCCAGAAGGGGTCTCAAAGCAGCAATGCTTTCAGCCAACAGCTCAATATGCAATATGCACACAGAAGTACGCTGCNCCCAGCTTTTACAAAAAATTATAGCAGTTCCTCTCCTCATGTAGACTTAACATGCCTGGTTTACACTCCACCTTCCCAAGCCTCCAGCGCAACTGTCAGGAGCTGTAATGCCTTATCATGAGGGGAGACTCTGCAGCACCAATTCTTAAGTACATGAACAAGTTGTTTTACCTACATACTATACTGAAATTCGTAAAAAAATACCAGGAAGGGAATATATAAAATGCTGAAAGCAAAGAAATAAAATCTGTCAAAAATGTGTGAGGATCCTAAAGGAAATAATAAAAGAACCACCACTTTAAAATGCACAAATACCTGAGTTCTATTGCAGGAGCAAACAGCATACTGAGGAGTGCAAGCAGGCCATGAATAGGAGGCATCAAAGATGTTTCCCCAAAAATCACAGACCCTGGCACCAAAAAAAAAGGAAAACTTCAACTAACTCTAAGGAGCATCTAATGAAAATGAAACCTCAAAAAAATGTAACATAGAATTACAGTAACATATTTACTCATAGAACTACTCATAAAACCAGAAGTCTAGAGAAACAGTCCAAGCATTTTTATTAGACATTACCAGTTGCATTTACTGATATATCAGTGGCGACCAACAACTGCTGAAAGGGATCTTCTGCACCATCATGGACAACTACGGAGTTTATGCTCTCTTTATGTATTCC